>VZTH01014563.1:13044-38748 GCA_013397815.1 Aleadryas rufinucha | reverse complement strand
GGCAGCGATGTTTGGGTGAAGGGATACAGAGCTGACTTATGAGCCAGAGGAGGAAATAAACCATAGAGAACTCTCAAATCTCCTTTGAAGGATCGGGAAACCTGAAACCATGGAAAGGGAATACATTGCTGCTGCGGTGCTGTTACTGGCTAGCAGGTGACCACAAGCACCAGCACCCGCCTGCGCGTGAGGGGGAGACGGAGGCTGTCGTGGTGCAGGAGGGCAGGTGAAGCTCCAGATCGGGTTTGCCCTGCCCACCAATGGAAAAGGCGCGCGGAGGCGAGGAATGAGGCGGAGGGGGTTCTTTGGGCTTAAAGGAGAAGGTTTAATGCCAAAAGAAATCCAAAAATGGGCACCAAGAACTGCCAAAATGCTTTTTACATGAGGTTTTATACCTCTGGAGAATGGGTGGGGAAAGCACATAATAACCAATAATACAACAGAAAGGGGGCATTACAGAGGCGGGGAGAAGGGTGTTTAACAAATAGGAGTAAGGGTAGGTGGGGGGGACTAACATGGGCCATTAAGGGACCATAGAACATGGAATTATCCAGAAGGGAGACCAAATATAGGGGAGAAGAGGAGGAGATGGCGGTGGCCAATTGTGGGTGCAAGATCTGCATGCCCTGCACAGCCCTCTGGGTTCTCCCCCTAACCTTAGGCCTCTTGGGCTGTGTGGGCATCAAACCACTGGACCCACTGGTCCACCTGATCTTGCTGGCCGTGGTGCCAGCCATAGCACACCCTAATACATTTCCTGCAACCTGACCTTGTCAGCCACCTTCTACTGTTTCTTTGTCAGACATGTGAATATGGGAGACTCCTGCAACTCCTCAGTGGCACATCTTCTTAGCTTTCATGTCTTTAATTACTATTGCCCCTGTTTGTTTTTTTCACCTTCCAAGATTTCTTCTTATCCTTAATTTCTTGAGGTTTTAGTTGCATAGGGTATGAGAAAGAAAACCAGCGTCAAAGGCAGCTGTCTGCAGTAGTCACCAATCAATTTCCAGTGACATAATGAGGCTTGTAAAAAGCAGCACATCTAGGGAAAAGTATAGCAAAGTAAGTTCCTTTCAGTGCTGTGTTGTTTGTTGTCCAAATATGTTTTGCAAGAGATAGTAGGAAGATGAAATAAGGACAATAAAGAAGAATTAAGAATAATAAGTGAACCTTTAATTATGGACATGAAATAAGAACAATGAAATAAGAATAGGAAGGTAGAACAAGCAAGAAGAACGAATAATTAAGAACATTAATAACGAACATGAATGAAGAATGAAGAACATGAATTAAACTGGGTTCTCTGCCTTCTTCACTTTTTTCATTGGAGGTTCCATTCCAGCTGGAGCCTTTGGCTGTGGATGTTGTCTTCTGTATGGGGTGAAAGAAGAACATGATGAAGTTAATTCAAAACAGTCCCTCCCCCCATTTGTTGTCCTCCAGAAGTTGGTTTGGCTGTTTTCTTTCCTCTCCATGTGCTCATGTCAAAGCATCTCTCAGCTGCTGCCATAACGCTGCTGCCCACGGAAGAACTTGGTACCGTGGAAAAGTTCCCGCTGCCAAGGCAGAAGAGCAGTTACTGTGTGAGTGCAAAAGCATCCAGCAGGGTCCATCTCTGTCCACTCTCCTGTGCCCCATGAACTTCCAGAGCTATGGATGGATTTTGGACTCCCTGCATTGCTGCCTCAGGACAATGGATTTGTTCTTTTCTTGTCCCGCAGTTGTTACTTTCTTGCTTACAGAATCTGGGATTTTTAGATGACCTCTGGGATGGATCAGCTACAGTGACAATGCTCCCTGCCCCACAGGGACAGGTGGTGGCCAGTGCAGTGGCTTTGCCACTCAGACATTTCCACACAGCTTCTCTTGGTCCCTTTTGGGTCAGTGCAATTAATTCCATACTTACAAATTAATAATTGGGATGGCATATTTCCCGCTGGGCGTAAGCATTGCTCCCTTTGTGTTGGGGTCCTTCACCTCCACCATAAAACTCATGGGAATTCCTGAGCTCCTTTTAAGCCTGGGAACAGGGCTGGGAGGTGATGATGGAGCAGGACCCAAGGGTGTCTTCAGGTCACTGCAAGTTTTTGGGGGTAAAAAAGGAGGAAGGTAGGAATGTGTGTCCCTTGTTAAAACAAGAGATAAACGTGATTTTTCCATGTTCTTCCGAGACCAGGTTTGACCCTACCAACACTTACTTGAGGGGCTCATAGTAACAGCAGGACTGGATCATCATGGCTTTGATCTTGTCCTCTTCTGCAGCATTGGCCTCAGCCAGATTGGTGGTCTGTGTGACAGGGGAGGGTTGGGCACACACGTGAAGAACACGTCTGAGCCCCCACAGCCAAAGACAACAGCCTCCACGCAGCCCGGGAGAGATCAGCCTCTCGAGGTTTTGCTTTCACGGATATTCCTTCACAAAAGCAACCAATTCAGAGACTAATAAATGGGTGTTTCATTGACACAGTGTTTCCCTGTACAGGAACATGATCCAGATCCACAGCTCTGGAATCATTTCCATCAACATTTACAGAGAAATTTACAGACACTTGACCAATGTGTTTGAACCCAAATGGTTTACAAAACACAACAAAACCCCACCAAAACATGTCTAGGAATAGACCCAAATTCGAATTGGCACTTTTTACAAAGTAATAACAATACCAAAACCACTTACACTGTCCACAATCAAACAAAGGAGGTTGTGTTGTCCACTGTCCTCAGACCCCAATTTGTGAACAAGTGCAGCAACCAAGGAATGGATCTATAGCTGTCATGGCCAGAAATTCTAAATTCAAGCCTTGCAAGTGTCCATGTTCCAGAAACGCTTGTTTTGGCTGCTGCAAACCTCCCTGAAATGTCCATAACTTACAGCCAGTTCAAGTCTTCTGTACACATTAGTACAACACAAACTGTTAGTTTCCATTGCAAAACTGATGATACAGAATGGGAAACAGGTGCTGAAGTGCTGCTGCTCTGGGTCTTGGAGACGAGTAATGCTGCAACATTACATTGGGGCTGATAAGGTGCTCCCCTTCTCTCTTCCCAACCTGGGAACTTCTCTTTCCGGGATAGCATCACAACATACATGCACTTTAAACTTCCAGTAAGCACCTTAAATTACTAAAAATACAGTTTTGATCCCATTAGCACAATTATCCAGCTGTAGGTCACAGTGTAAGATTTAAAAAGACTAAGCAAAGGATTTTTTTTTTTTAAGTATTTGACAGAGAACATCTCTATACCTTGATGAGCTGGGCCAGAGAAAGAGGGGCAGTAGAGTCAGCAATCTGTTCACAAAAGAATTAAACCATATTCAAGATCAGTGTCCCGTAAATTAATACAAGGCTGCCCTGTGTAGAACAAAGTGCAGCGTTTAGGACAAAGTGTGAGGCTGGAGTTTTACGTACTGCCTTGGATGTTCCCCTCACTGGCTCATTTTGGTTCCTGGCAGAAGAAATAGAGGTGATCAGAACTTAAACTGAAGCACTTGGACCCAGCCTCAAGCAGTGAAAACAGACAAGAACACCTGAACATCAAACCATTATGTTCTGATAGTTCAGTGAATGTGGAAATTTATTTGTCTTCATAAACTCTTCTCTCTGGGTACCTTCAATGCAACTAAAGCAAGGCCCCAGAATCTCATTCCTACGGTGTCACCAGTTACACAGGAGTGTAGTTTCTAAGGCAGAACAGTGACAGTGTCGACGCTCGGGAGTGCAGGTTTCTTTCAGTGAAAAAGAATCCCTCCTCTGCCAAAGCAATACCAGAACTGTCAGCAGCTCCGTCTCCAGAACGGTGTTTCTCTGTGGGAGCCCAAGCCCTGTGTTCAGATCTCTGCCATCTTTAGCCACGACAGGGCCAAAGTGCCCAGTGTTGTTACAGATGCTACAGGGACTACAAATAGTGGTAGAAAGGTCACCTGGAAGCCTTTCCTAGGGGTTGGTGCAATTTAGGAGCTCTGTGGGGGGAAAAAAAAAGAGTCTTAATTGGCAGAATTTCCTTTCAGGGGATCTTGAAAATGCGTCAGTATTTTGGGAGCTATTTATTACATTTGCAAACTTGCCGAGATTCCACATACTCAGTGATCTGTGCCTGATTCAAGCCCTCAGGAATCAGACACGCAACCCCCCGTGACAGCATATCCTCATCCCTCCCACACATCAGCCGCTCTGCCAGGTATTTCTGCCGTGTTTCCAGCTGGAGGGACAGAAAGCTCCTCTGCCTGGGTAATTGTCATCGCTGCGGCTGCAGAGCCATTGTATTGTGATCGTCACACACAGGAACTGATGGGATCTGAATGCTACCAGCATCCATCCTCTCATTGCAGGGCAGCACCACAACACCGGGTCAGGTGCCATTCGGCCCGAAAGGGGGGATGCCGTGACAGGGCAGCACAAACCATCCATGTTTCCATTAACCCCAAACCAAAGCCTTGTGTAGAAGCACAACACGGAGGCGTCCAGAATTCTCGGTCTCTCTTCTACAGACAGTGTGCAAAAGCCCCAAATTTGGGGTGCAAGATACCCCACAGTCCCCAAACCCACCTCCCCAGCGCAAGAAATGGTCAAATACCGACAACCAGACTCTTCTCAGATGGGAACACATTAAAAGTTTATTTCTAATAATATGTAATTGCTACAGGATGTACCTGTCGTTACTATAAAGCCAATAAAAGCAAACGCATACAATCTGGAATCTCCTCATGCGGAGGAAACAGGATCTGCGACTTGGCTCTCAGCCCAATCATCCCAAGAACAAAACCAAGAGAATCACCTTAGGATTTAGCAGTGTTGGAGTTTGAACCCCACATCCCTGCAAACCTAAAAATGTGCTTTGGAGTAGAGACACTAAAATCTACCCCATGAAAAAAGAAATTAACAGCAGCTTTGACCAGATACAGTCCAAGGGCCTCTGTAAACCCAAATCCATAAAAGAAGTTCACACCCTGACATCCCTCACAGGGAACCCAGTGCTCCATGGATACTCACGTAGCTCGAGCTGGGACTCTCTTCACAATCACGGAGACGTTCTTTGGGATCTGGGCATCATCGGAGTATTCTGAGAACAACACAAGTGCAGAAAAAGTATGAGTCAGTTGGGAAGAATGGATATTGCCGTGGAATTACATGGCATGTCAGAGAATCCCTTTAGAGCTGTAAAAGCCAGTTTTATATGGACCATTGCTCTTTCTCACCCTGCTTGTGTCCCCAGGGCAGAGCATGGCTCCCACAGCCCGTGGCACTGCGTGCTGGTCTGCGCCAATGCCCCCGGGCGGCCCCGGGGCCCGGGCCCGGACCCCACTCACCTTCGCTGGTCTCAGCTTTGAGGATCTGCAGGTCGCAGTTGGCCGCCTTCAGCCTCTCGCGGGCCATGATCTGGCGCTTGAGGTCACCCAGGGAGATGCTGTGGCCATGGAATGTGACCACGTCGTAGCTCAGCTTGGAGGAGAACTTGTAGTGGACACCCGACATGGCCCCGCGGTCCCAGCTCGGCCTCCGCTCCCTCGGCACACGCCGGCTCCCAGAGCTGCCCTGGCTGGGGTGACTCGGGCACCTCTGCCTGGGTGTGCTGCCCAAGGGCATCCGGGACAAACCCGCACCGGCTGCCACGAGCGCTGCCGGAGCGCCGAGCGCTGGGCGGCCACCCACTGCGCTGTGACCTCATGGTGTGGTGCCGTGGAACCCCTAGAGCTCTTCTCAAAAGGACCATCCAACCATTCCACATCCACCTGCCAAGAGAGGCTGGGACCGTTTGATGGAGAGGGAGCTCAAACGGTGCTCCAGGCAAACGCCTGGGAGATAGAGCCAAGCGCAGCTCTGGAAGTCCAAAGCAGCTGTTTCTACCCACTCTGTGAATAGTGTGCATGGTACAGAGTATGCCTTCTGGCCCAGATCACAAACCACTGGATTAAGACCCGTTCAGAGTCCCATTTTGGGGAGTTTGTTGTTCTTCTTTGAGTTTTTTGTTGGTTTCGTTGGGTTTTTTCCCCCCACTAAGCAGACTAGCTCATTGTCCAAGAGTCAGAATGTTACAGGGAAAGCAAAAGCACTCAAGAAAGCTGAGTTCTGGAGTTTGCAGTTCTTCCACAATGTTGTGAGAACATCTATTACAAAAGATAGGTCATGAAATTCAGATCAAATGAAACCATGCAAGTTTCAGTTCTTAACTACTGGATTTTGGAAGGGCATTCTTCCTGTCCAGAAGGTGCCTCTCTAGTAAATACAGAAGAGGACATATCTTCCCCCTTTTTAGAATAGGTCCCAACCATCCATTTTGCCTTCCCAGCATCATTAAAAAATACCATTACATCGTTTTTTCCCTCTGATAGTTAAAATCACAGCCTAGAATACTGTGGGGCAGTACAGACTGTGCTGCCTGCTCTGCCTCGGCAGTCAGTGCTGTGTTCCTGTCTGGAGTTTAACAGCCTCACTCCTCTGTTGGACTCTGGTGCCGATCACTCAGGGCCATCGACCAGGGCTGGTTTTCCATCTGCTGGTTTGCTCAGCAGTGCTGCACTGGGGCATGCTGGGGCTGCCAGGAAGGGCAGAGGCTTTAGGAAATCCCAAGTCCAGCTGAAGCCCAGGAAGTTCTCTGCTAGTGGAGGTGCTGTGGCATCTACATCATCTGGCAAGGTCTCCAACATTTCCTGCGTTCACCTTAGTTTCTGCTCCGCAGGAGAGAGTTGGCAAGAACTGGGTTTGAATAGCCTGGGCTGTTGGACCATCTTGTCATTTTTGTCACCACGTGCTTTGTCAGATACCTGTGTAGTGACCACGGCTGCCAGTGATGGGTCACTATCTCCATGCTCATTAACAGGAGAGGGATGAAAGTGAACATCTGCAAGCTGGATGGAAATAGCAAATTACATTTATTAAATGTTTTGGCACATGCCTTGTCAGGTCTTACAGCATCTTCTGCCTTCTAGTAGTATTGGGATTTCACGTGAATCTTTAGTCTCATGTTTGGTTTTCACCTGCAAACACTTTCATGTGTTGCTTCCTGCATCAGGAACTCATCCCTGTAAAACCAACAGCTGCCTTCTGAGTCTTTTGCCTTGTAGTTAATATTTTGTAGTTTCTCTCTTTCTCTCCCTCTCTGTTTTGAAGAGCTGAATGATCTAATACCTTAAGATGCACCAGGTGTGTATTCCTCTACCTAAGAATACAATATAGAAGAGAGGCAGAAGAGTATCCTCAGGACACACATACAAACACCGTGTCCCAGACAGTCAGTTCTTCCTGCTCAAACGTGGGGCTTGCACATTTCCTGCTGGGTTCTGCCCACCCCTTTGGCTGGTGTGAGGTCAGTGTGGTTGGCTAGAGTGTGGCCTCCCACCTTACCTGGTTCCCTGGCGACCCAGGTGCCTGGGTTCCGCCTTGGAACCTTGCCTTTGTCCAGGGAACTCAGGCACTTGGGTGCTAGGTTTGGGGCCATGGAGTGGTGGTCGGTGGCCCTGATGCTGATGTTAGTCCCCTGGCACCCTAGAAACCCTGGCTTGTGGCTGTGGGTCCTGATGTCCTGCCTCCCTGAGGTGCACCCCTGCCTGCTCTGCTTTGGGCCCCCCCTTCAGCGGGCACGGCTTTGCCGTGACATTACTGGGGCCTCTGTCGATGACCCCAGACATAAAAAATGCCATGAGGCCCTTGTTGAGGCTGCTAAACCACTTGCCTCCATCACTGTAGGTGCGTCTTGGGACCCCTAGGGACACTAAACCCAACAGAGATCCTGCCCAAGGACCTCTGTCCTGACTGGTCCCTCCTTTCCACCAGGGACATCCATCCCAAAGGGGATCCCCACCCTGAACAGCACCCCAGAGCCCTCTGAGGTTTCCCATTTCAACCAAGGCCCTAACACTGACACTGAGCAGGATCCCAGGAAGTTGGGGACCCTGGGGACTCACCCCAGACAAGCATCTTTGGGACTCACAACCATGCCAAGGTCTTCTCAGTCCTGATTTGGCCCCCGGGGACCTTTGGGAATTCCAAACCTGCCTGGAACCCTGAGAATCACCCAGCCATGACCAAGGACACGCTGGGGACCCCTTGGCCCTACCTAGGACCTTAGGAATCCACGGGGGCGCCTGACCTTTCCCAGTATCCCTTAAACCTTGATCAGGACTCCAGGAACCTGCAGAAACCCCCAGAACTTACTGGACCTTCCCATCCCTGAAACTCCAACCTAACCCTGTACTGATTCCCATGTTCTGTACTGGTTCCAGGGTCAGGACAGCGTGAGGAACTTCGGGACATCGTCATGGATGCCATGTATTTTATAGAGGAGCAAAAGGACAAGAGTGAGCAGAGTGAGGGACATGAGACATGGGGCATGGGACATGAGACATGGGACAAGGGGGATGGGATGTGGAGGCCTTGAAGGAGGATGGGGTGGAGGTGAAATGTAGGATATATGAAGGTCTGGGAGCTCTAAAGGGATATTTGGGGAATCCTGAGGGTATGTGGGTTTCAAGGTATACAGCTTCTTGGGGAGTTTGAGGGGCTATTTGGGGATATATCTGACTTCAGGAGGGATACATGGAGTCAAAGTGAGTTGTACAAGGGATCTGTGGGATCTGGAAAAGGTTTATGGGGACCAGGGGGAGGACACATTGTCTTACCTGGGCATTTGGGACACCCCAGAGCCCCTGAACAAGTCTCTGCAGGAAGCTGTCAACACAATCTGGGCGAAGCTGAGCCTGCTGGGGAAAGGTATGGGACCACCCTGGGAACCCCTGTGCTACAGGAACTCCCAGGGACCCCATCTGGTCTGGACAAGGGCTGAATCCTGACAGCTCATTTACAAGGATGTGGGTCCCCAGTGATGCCCAGTCTAATGCTGCTTCCTCCCCACCAGTTCCAGCCTGCATCCCACCCTGTGGTGAGTGCCTGTCCCTCTGTCTTGCTCTCCCCTGTCTTCTGGTACATCTCCCACTTCCCTGGGACCACCAAGTCTCTCTTTCCCAGGATTCCAGCCAGCTGCCCGCGTCTTCCAGTGTGCTACCTGCCGCTTCGTGGACTGTCAGTTTGCCCTGGACTGCCCAGGTATGGGGCCATGAAACTGTTGTGTTAAGGGTAAGGAAATCTTCCTCAACTTCCCCCCATTCTTGGGTTATTTTTGTACTATTTTTTGTGTTTTGGTGGACTTGAGTGACTCCAGTCACACTTTTGGTACTGATTGAGGTCAAATGGTCTCACTTTGCTTTTAAAGGTCTAGGCTAGAAAGATGCAGAATGTGTGCTCAGCAAGGGGTGGTCATACATTGGGGGCAGGTAGCTTTTGGGATGGAGGTGTGTTCAGTATTACAATGAGATTAGAGTGAGCAAAGTTGATCCAAAAGATAGAATTTCACCACAAAAATCTCTGGAGGCTCCCTGCATTTCTCACCAATGGTCCCACGCTGAGCACACCTGCCCAAGTGTTCACCTGCCCATCCCTGCAGCCAGCACAGGAGCACCATCACCTCTGTCAGTGCATGTGCAGATGTGAGCTCATGAGCCTGTCAATGCTCCCAGTGCAGGACCTGTGGACCTACACAGATGAAACTATCGTGCTGAGCTGCAACGTGCCTTTCCCCATCCCCACTGGCCTGCCCATCACCTGGATGTTTGCCCCCAATGTGAGTTGCACATGGGCTTCAAGGGTGTGAGTAGACATTGTGAGGGGGACTGTCCCAGGCACAGGGACTGCTGCCACAGCAGCTGTCTGTGCTAGAAGTAGCAGCTGTGTAAGCACACACAGGATGCTCACTCATGTGAAGGGTGCACACGAGCAGCAGGCAGATGTTTGCACATTGTGTTTGCAGATCTGTGTGTGCATGCACAGAATCATACAATCACTGGATGGTTTGGGTTGGAAAGGACCTTAAAGCTCTTGTCACTCCAATCCCCCACAAGGTGTGCAGGGACACCTTCCACTACCCCAGGCTGCTCCAAGCCCCAACCAGCCTGGCCTTGGACACTTCCAGGGATCCAGGGGCAGCCACAGCTTCTCTGGGCACCCTGTGCCAAGGTGTCATGGGGAGAGTGGAAGCTTCAGACAAAGTTTATTAAAGAAGCCCTGCTGCTGAGTCTGAGGGTCAGAAAGGATTCCTTCATGCACTTAAACCCTTTCAGAGAGATGGGTTCAGATGAAGGTAAATTCTTCCTTAGCCTCAGAATTTGGCAACAGTTTAAATTTTAGGAATCATTTTGGCTCACAAGTCCTAACAACGGCAAATCAGATATATTTATAAAAATGAATTATTTAATAACAAAATGAACAGGAAAAATATAAGAGATGAAAGATCTTAATCAGAATTACTTACTACACGGTATAAAACTAAAAGAACTACTAGTAGATTACAGCATAACATAGAACAGTGCACTATATCAAGGTATCTATATTAAAGCTAGCAGAAGAAATAGTATTGAATAGGAGCCAAATGTAACTTACCACTAAAATGACAATAATGTACACAGATTCCTTCACTCAACTCCTGGGGGATAAACTGGGAAATAGGTGTCCCTATTCATGGTAGAAAGTCCACACATTTCCAGGAAAATGTGTAGAAGCTTTCTACTGTGCAGAAGTTTGCTGTGGCTTTTATAGTTGTAAAGTGGCTTACTGTGAGTCAGAAATGCAGCTTACCTTCCACATCTCACCTCGACAGTAAGATGTTTATTGGCAGTTGGGAGATGCCAGACCAGTGTTAAACCCATGGTGCAAAAATAACTCATTACAAGACAGATTGTCCTGTTTGAGTTATCTGACTGGCTAACAAACAGCAGATAAGCTCCTGTGGGAGATAAGATACTCTGCCACACAGGGCCTCACCACATTCACAGGGAAACAGTTCTTCCTGCATGTGCAGGAAGTGACTTCTGTGTCCATCCTGGCTGTGCATCCCTGGGTGCAGAGGCATGTGGGATGGGAGGTGTGTGCACCTGCTCCAGCAAGGGGTGCAAGCAGCATGAAGGGGACACGTCAAGCACATGCAGGACACAGGTGCCTTTGTCTGCACGTGTGCTGTCCGTGTGCCTGGTGGTCAGGGCAGTGCTGGTGTGTCCCCCCACGCCCCAGCTGCGCACACAGGACATGACACTGTTCAAGGAGCTGAAGGGGAATCCAGAGAAGCCCTTCAGCCTGACCATTGAGGAACCTGCTCCAGGAACCGTTGCCTGTCAGCTGGGGGAGCTTTCCAAGCCCATTATCCGCAAGTTCTTCTACCTCAACGGTGAGCCCAGTCACCTGAGTGCCCTGGGGGCAGGGAGCAGTGTGGGGCAGAGTGGGACCTGGGACACCGGGGTCCACACGAAGGGGGTGAGCAGGGTGCCAGGACACCTGGCTTCATGGTGGACAGGTGGATTAGAGCATGTGTTCCCTGGTGCCTGACTCCTCTGGGAGCATGTGGGGTGGAGCAGGGACCCCCAGATGCCTAGGTCACTGGGGACAGCGAGGTCTGTGGCTGGAGCAAGAGCTGCAGGGACAGCTGGTCCCTGGGTGCAGGGCCCCCTGACCTGAGGGGCCTGGGTCCCCACAGTGTCAGAGGGAAGCGTGGAGGAAGAGAAAGGACTCCAGGCTGTGTTCAGCACTGTGCTGCACTGGCTCGATGACGAGACCCACCTGCCCCACATACCAACCATGGGGCTGGCTCTGGCTGTCGGCTCCATGGCATGCATTCTGCTGCTGGTGTGAGTACTCCTGACCTGGTGAACTGTACTCTAAAAATCCCCATCCTTCAAGGGCTCTTCACAGACCAGCACAGGACTCCCAACCCCCTCTGGATTTTCAGTCCCTTGGGATTCCCTGCAAGTACAAGGGGACCTGGTTATCCAAGGGTGGGCCAAAGATTGCCAGGACTCCTAAATTCACAGGACCCTCCATGTCTCCTGAGACTCCCTTTGTCCTCTGGCCCATTTCAGGATCTCTCCCTTGCACCCAGTAGCACTCCAGGCTGTGTTTATTTCCCCCAGATTCCCTAATCACCTCTGAAACCCTCCAACTTTCCCCTGTTTTCCCTAGAACCCTCGCTGTCCCTTTGGGGGCACCAGTTATAGTCAGTTACCCCTGTTGTCCCCAGGATCCCATAGCTTCACTCTTAGGCCCATCAATTGCTCTGAAGACCCCCCAGTTGCCCCTTGAGCCCTCCAAATGCCCCATGTGTCCCTGTCCCCCCCCCATACACCCTAATGGGAATATAGGGTGTCCTCTCTGCTCCCCCTCTTTCTTCATTCCTCCTTTTGTCTCCCAGGGCCATCTGGCAATGCCTCTGTGTCCACCAGACATCCCACAGATGTGGATATCAGGGTACCTCAGAGGATTCCAAATCCCTGGATTCACTGTAGGGGACTTTAGCACATGGATCCACCCCAGAGGACCAAAATTTCTGCAATTGCTTTTCTTGTGCTGGGCATTTGAATGGGAATAGTCTGAAAACAGAAATAGAGTTCTGAAAACCTGGATTATGCTTGTGATAGAAATATTGGATTCTTGGGCTTGCAGACATTGAAACCGGGTACTGGGCAGCATTTCCTTTCCCTGGGTGGACATTCCAGCTGCAGTTGGAGCTGCAGCACTGTCAGTGATGGTGATGGTGATGGTGCAGGGTGGGGGAGAAGGGTGGTAACTTGCCAGACTTGCTTTAGAGCTGCCTTAAGTTGGTCAAGAATCGATGAGACTGGTTGAGAAATACAAGGGATGGGTCCCTTGGCTGACCTTGCCCCTGACTCCAGCAAGGGCCAACAATGGAACAACATCTGGAGCAAAGCTGGCCAAAAGTTATGGTATCAAAGTGGGATCTCGGCAAAAAGAGGAGGGGAAAGCATTTCTGCTTGCTTGGGATCAGCAGATGGACAGTGTCTCCTCCACTGAAGGGATGCCTCTGGTTGAGCTTCACACCTCCAACTGCATTGGAGCAGACCTGGGAATAGTAACTGGGTGAATACATATGTACATAAATATATATATATCTATCTCTATATATATCTAATAGATCCCTGTTACTATTCCTTCTGTCATAACACACAGTAACACTTCGTATTTAGTGCATTTATCACCAACAGTCCTGAATCTGCTTTCCTGTCCCTTCCCTAAACCACATTATTTGTGAACCTGGATTGTGTAAGTTCTTATTCAGCTGGGCCAGACCATGTTGGTAGATTGCACTACAGGGAACCTGTGATCTCACAAGTTCCCACTGAACACAGGCAGACTTACCGTGCCAGATATTGTATCAGATCTTCTACTTTTGTGCATTGCCTGTCCCTGCCATCCTTTCTCAGTGCCTTACAACCAAACTATTCTACCTTTGCATGTTTCCAAATTTCCTCTGTTCCCTCTGAGTGCTTCTCTAGATCCCCTCTTACTCATTCTCTTCATTTCCAACCACTCTCAGATGCACTCCATTCCTATCCAGCTGCTTTCATATCCTCTTCATTCCCCTTGTTGTGCTCTCTTACAACCCCTCTGTTGTTCTTGCACAAACAGATCATCTCCATTCTCCCCCTTGTACACTCATGTGCCCTCCATTTCCCTCTGTGTGCACCCAGATCTCATCTGTTCCCCTCCTCGAGTACTCAGATCTCTTCTGGTCCTTTCAGCATCTCAGCATCCTTTCATCTCATCTCAGCATCTCAGCTTCTCTCCCCTCAGCAAGCTCACATCCCTCTTTTTCACAACAGGTGCCCTCAGATTCCCTCTGCTGACCTTCATCAATGCTCAGATCCCACTGTCCCTTCTGTGGGTGCTCAGTTCCTAGGGCTTCCACCATGATATCCCTCACTCCCCCTCTGTGCACACTCAATCCCCTACATTTCTCCTCCATGCATGCTTAACTCCCCTCTGTATATGCTCAGATCCCTGTTGCTGCCCTCCATCCACCTGTTTTCGCTTCATTCCTGGGCAGACACTTGCTTTCCTCTCATTCTGCATGGCCACTCTCCCAAACCCAGTGCCCAGAGGCCACAACTGTTTCATCTGCCTTACAGAAACCTTTCATCAGGCCTTTCAGCTGCTTCCTTTCAGGTTAGGACTGTGTCCCACTGGGGAGTCGAGACTTCTCCTGCTTCCCCCAGACACAGACCCCTCCACCACGACCCTCTGCCTGTGTCACGCACCCCAGAACGCACCAGCTGCTTCAAACACTGTCCCACAACAGTTTGCTACCCTGAGGATCTCGGGGCTGCTCTGCTGCCCCACCCAGAGCCAGGCTGGGCTGGACTGGAGCAGATTAAACAAGAGCCCCTTGACCTGGCAGCACCAGCTGCAGTGGTGGGAGGCAGGGACAGACCCATGTTTGCTCTCCACCTGGCTGGTGGCTGTGGCATTCAAGTATTTACTGAGCAATACTCTTCAAAGTTCGCAAATACACTGTTCCCAGGGGAAATTCCATCCAAGGCACTAAGCAGATACAGAAGAGACCATTCCAAGGATTCTTGCTGGCATGGGGATTATTTTCTTTGCAATCCAGAACCACAGGCACCTCCACCTCAGCTGGTGTTTTCTGCAGGCACAAAGGAAATCAGCCTGATCTCCTCTTCCAGCAGAGAAGGGGGGTAGGACCCACTCAGCCCGCCCAGTGCAGAGGGCACTACAAATCCCTCTGTGCAACCGGCCACTCCAGAGCTCTGCGCTCCAGAGGACATTCCCACAGGGAGCAATGGGTGAGTACAGGGCTGGGAAGCGGGTGCTCCTTGCCAGCAATGGGGAGAGCAAAGGTAGGGCAGCTCAGCAAGAGGGAGAGGCTCCATGCACTGCTCCTTGCACACTGATGGGGCCAGTGGCACCGGTGCCCTTTAGGGGCACTTGCCACCTCTTTGCACAGCAGCTGCTCATCCCATCTTCTGGCTCACCCCAGCCAGGCCCCTGCTCCAGGGACCAGGAGTGAACCTTGGCTCAGGCAGTTGTTGGGTACTTTGTTCTGCCCAAAACGAGCCCATGTTTGGCTTGTCCACAGCAGATCAAGGGGAAAAGGCCAGCCTGTCTACCCCTTTGGCAAGCTTTGCAGCTTGCAGGGAGCAGCCTGATGCTGCCCAGCGTACTCGGTGCCCTCCTGCACCTCACAGGCTCGTGTTAAATGCGCTGCTGGCGTCGTGGGAAGGACGGTCACGTTTCTTCTTTTCTTCTTGTCCCTTTCTACCAGCTCAGTGTCTTCTGCTCCTTGCTTCCCTGCTCGTCTTGGCTGTGCCAGGCCACTCTGTGCATACACAAACCCTAAACACCTTCAAGAAATCTCCCTCTGCCGATTCAGAGAGTGGTCTGAAGAGAACCAGTAGGTAGCATCCTGTGGGCAGCCAGTGTTGTGTGCCTGTGTACAGTACCCAGCCAGCTCTGGGTAGGGCAGGACCCTGCAATGTCCCTTAGCCCTGGCAGTGCTCCAGGACAGGGGATGGTGGGGGTATGCCTGCAGTGGCTGCAGTGCTCTGCGTGTGTGTGTGTGCACTGTGCAGGCTGGGAAGGGTGGCTTTGTGCTTGAAGGGGTCATTTTTCTCCATTCCCTTAGTCACAGGCAGGGGCTAGGTCCTCCTCACCTTCCTCCCAGCATGACCCTGTTGTAGTGGCACAACCCCTTTTTCAGGAGACCCAAAGGAGCCCACTGGTGCCCATATTCAGTCTCTTGGACTGATATCAGCACAGCTCAGTGAGTCTGGGGCCTTTCACTGGGGCTGACTCCTGTTGGGCTTCCATATGGAAAAGGAACAGAGGGTTGAGGCCAACCCACTCTCACCTCCAGACCTCTCTGGGCTGGGAGAGCTGGTTATCCCCCAGGTGCTGTGGCCAGATGAACCTCCCTCCTGCCCAAGGTCTTGTCCTGATGCCCAGGCTTTTTTATATCCCCCTCTGTCCTGCCCCAGCTTGGCCCAGGGACTGCAGCGAGGTCCGGGTTGGCAGCCCCAGTGGCGTCTACATCATCCAGCCCACAGGACTGCACCCCATCATGGTGTACTGCGAGATGAGTGGGGCAGACGGGGGCTGGACCGTCATCCAGAGGAACCGGCAGGACACGGATATCACCTGGGCTGAGTCCTGGAGCACCTACAAGCACGGCTTTGGGAATGTGCACACCGAGTTTGGCTGGGCACCGAGTACATCCACCAGCTCACCAGGCAGAAGATCTACCAGGTCAGGTTCGTCATCTGGGATGCTGCAAACAACATGAAGTTTGCAGACTACAACCTGTTCAGCCTGGATGATGAGTCCCAGGGCTACCGGCTGAGGCTGGGAGCGCACTCAGGGACCGCAGAGGATGCCATGGATTCAGATAATCCCAGGAAAGTGCATAACAACATGAAGTTCTCCACAAAGGATCGGGATCAGGACACTTACAGAGGGAACTGTGCCTCCCGCTATGGGGGTGGGTGGTGGTACTCAGCGTGCTACTCTGTGCAGCTGAATGTCAGGGGGGGCCTGACGTGGGGCAAACTGTGCCAGGGGAACTGCAGAGCCTCGGCCATCCTCATCAAACCAGCTCCATTCCAATAGAACTCGTTCCCCATCCTGTCCACGTGGGGCACATGGCCAGGCCAGTGCCCTGCTGGGGCCCATTTGATGATGGGGCCCTGGGAGTGAACAGGGTTGTTCCTCTGTATCAAGAACTGCTTTGTTTTCCTCCTGTCCTGAAAAGTAGCAAAGCTCCCGGCTCTCTCTCTGTTCATTCACCTGTGGTGGGTTTTGGGAGGGAATATTTGTAGAACGCATCTTTATAAACGCTGCAGTATCCAAGCACGTTCCTTCTGGGGAGAATTCTGTGCTCAGAAACCTAAAACCCTCCTGATCAGCATGGTCTTATTCTCTTTTTGCTTTGTGGGTACAGATGTTTTCAGCAGAAAAATATCCATTATTACCAGCTAACCTGGCCTAAGCTGTACTGAGCCCAGGGCAGGCCATGTCCACAACACATCCTTGCTGCAGTCTGCGTTCATCCTGCAGAATAAAATCACTTTCACACCTGCAGAGTGTCCTTCATTTATTTGGGAACTCCTTGCAAACTCCATTTCCTGCCAGAAGCACGCCTGAGGCTTCTGGTGCAGTAAGAAAAAGTTTTCAAAGAAAAATATTTTCATACAACTCAAGTGAGGAATTACAGACAAAACTTTCACTTAGAGAAGAGGGTTACATTCCAAGGTGGGGATCTTCCAAAAAGGGAATGTAGCATCACACGGCCAACAGCAAGCAGAGGGTGTGAGGGAAGCATCAGGTCAGTTCAATCCTGCCAGCCATGACCTGGAAAGCCAGGCCAGTGCCATCCTGCCTCGTTAACCTTGTGAACTCTGGGAGGGAACGGAGAGCAGCTAGGCAAGAAAGGAACAACAGTACTGCAAGGCCACATAGCACCACGTGGCTGGTCTGTCTGGGCCCATGTGAGAGCTGAGACAGCCTGACATAGCAGGGATCCCAGAATTTCAAGATTCTGGATCAGCTTGGGTCTGTATGGACTTGCTCCAGTGTGGTGATAACTTTGTGCACTGGACAGCTCAGCAGTGGACACGGCACCTGTGAGATGGTCTCCTGATGCTGAGCAGAGGGAGGATGTTGGTCTACCAGTGCTGAACAGAGCAGGAGATGTCTCACTGGCTGCACTCATAGATTCACAGAATGTTCTGAGTTGGAAGGGACCCACAAGGATCATCGAGTGCAACTATTCTCTTTCCAACAGAGACCCAGGAATGCAGTTCAGGGTCACTCAGGGCTGGCTGCTGAGTGGAATGGTGTTTACCAGGAGCCCCAAGCCTTTGTCCAGCCCCTCTCCTTCTGTTAGGCTGTGCATCCAGGCTGGAGCACCAATGCCTTTTTAAACCAGCAGACATGTCTCTTAGTCCAGAAGTGCTACTCTCAAGTCAGCTCCAACTGGGAAGCCTTTCTCAACCAGCAGCACCCTCATATCTCCACCTCCCCATGCAGCAGTGCTTCCCCCATGCAGGTGCCTCCAGGGCTGTCAAAGAATGCTCCTTGAGAACTCCACAGCTCCTCAGGAGCGATGCACTGCCATAGTTCTGCAGGGTGCCCTGGGACCTTGGTCACAGACCTTGGCTCCAGAGTCCCATGTTGTTCAGCGTTCCCAGCCACATAATTTCCTTGAGCTCAGCTTTCCTTCCAAAGACTGAGGAGAGGAACTGTGGGTGCTTTCAAGCCCCAAGTTCAAACTTCCCTGTATCACAAGGGAACTCTATAGACACATTCCCTATCTGCAGCAGGGAATGATGGGACTGACTTACCCATATCACTCACACCCTCAGGGAGCCCACTGCCCTCTCCACACTCCAGGCTGTGGTGCTTTCTTCCCTTTCCCAGCACAAGCAACCACCCAGTCATGGACAGGGGCAAACTGTGAGTGAGGGTTTTGCATGATCAGGGCTTTGCTGGCCCTGTTGGCTAATTGTAGCCTTACAGCCACAGTCCAGTGTGCAGTGGCTGGCACAAGACTTTGGAAGGAATATTGCCTAACACACTTACTTTCCCCCAAGTCTGCCATCCTGAAGACTGGACAGAGTGATCCCCCCACACCTGTGTGCAGGTAGACATGAGGCAGCAGTCTGGCTCCAGGGTTTATTGCAGCTGATTCCTCCCACCATGGGTAGCAGAGCTGTGGGGTGTGCGGGGCCTGGGGAGGGAGCAGGGCCTGAGCAAAGCAGGGTTCACCAACTGCAGGGGAAGGGAACTGGCACTGTGTCCCCCTCCCCAGGATGGGAGCGGGTGCACCCACCCCAAACCAGTGCCTGTGCCCCAGTGCTGGCCACCACCGTGGCACTGGGCAAAGCTGCCCATGTGCCCAGTGCTCTGGGTGATGGCTCCTGAGCCCCAGAGCTGCTGTGTTTCGGCTGGTGAGGGAGCAGGAGCTGTGGGCAGAGCAGGATGTGCACTGGGACTGGCATGGGAATGGGGCACTGAGCTGGGGATGGTGGCACCCCCTCACTCCCAGGGGGCTGGGCATGATCAACACACATCGGTGGGTTTGACCAGGATGAGGGAGGACGCACAGTCACCATTATCACAGAATCCTGGCCAAACAATGTAGTTTTTGGCATTGAGCAGGACATTCTGGCACCTGTTGTACCACCACCCCCCGTAGCTCTTGGCGCAGTTCCCACTGTACTGGTCCTGGTCCTTGTCCACTGTGCTGAACTTCATGTTGTCATGAATGCCCCCCTTCTTGGGGTGGTAGAGGGTCAAGTAGTCATCCCCATCACCAGAGTGCCGGCCCAGCCTCAGGGGGTACCCGCTGGCCTCGCTCTCCACTCTGAAGATGTCGTACTCAGCGTAGTGGGTGACGTTGGTTTTGTCCCGCACGACGAAGCGCACCTTGTAGGTGCCCTGCTGCGTCAGCAGGTGCAGGTACTCGGTGCCCAGCCAGTAATCACTGTGCACATTCCCAAAGCCGTACTTGTAGGTGGTCCAGGATTGCTTCCACGTGAGCTCAGTGTCATGGGAGTTCCTCTGGACGACAGTCCAGCCCTTGCCTTCGGTGTCCATGTCGCACCAGACCACGCGCGGGGGGGATCGGGCCGGCTGGATGACGTACACGCCGCTGGGGCTGTTCTTGCGCAGGTGGCTGCAGTCTGGGGGGAACCCTGCAGCTGCAGCAGCAAACACAGGGTGGGGGGAGAGAGAAGGTCCATGAGTCTGTCAGGACAACGAGGAGCTTCTGAAGGGCAGTGAGGACTCAGGACAAAAAGGAGTAGTTCTGTCTGTGGCTTTTCCACTGGCTCATCCTCAGGGAACCTGAAGGTCTCTGAGCCAGTGGCCTCTCTGAGAGCTCTGGAACCTATTTCTCATTATTTGCTGTTTCATTTGGAGCCTTCTAATGCATCTTGCCAATAAAAGAAGGGTGAAAAAAATCTCCAGGATTTCAGTGATGTCCTCCAAGTATATCTGGCCCATATACCCTTGATATATTGAGCTGCAGCTCTTGCAAGGACCAGAAGTATCCAAAATGCTTCACTGGATGAGGATATGTAATGAAAATTTATCTTTTCCCTGGGGCTTATGGCATTGGGTAAGAAGGCTTAGTTCTGCCTTAGTCTTATAGGGATCTCTTCCCCCAGCTTGTTATGATTTATGTGATCTCTCATTACTTACTAGCCAAACTAATTTGCCATCTAATTTGTTTCTCCTGGTTTGTGTCTGATGGGAGACAATTAGCTGTGGGTAATTCCAATTCAACCCGTAAAGCTCTGGGTCTTGCAGGTACTGTAATCCTTCCTTAAAGGGAAGAAGGGAATGTTCCTTATCCAACAAGAGCTAAACAAAAAGCCAAATAGCTGGGAGGATCTCTCCTAGAACTGAGCCTCACAAACATGGCACAGCAATCCTTCCAAGCTATGGTGTTTTGGCAGAAACCTGTTGGTTTCAGCACGGACCCACCAAGGGGGTGAAGGTGGCTTGGCAGGAGTCAGGCTGTAAAAGCCGTGGCCCAGGGGTTGTGTGTGTGAGAAGTTCCTGTGCTGTGCATCCCCTTGGGTGTTTGCTCGCCTTCCCTAGCACTGAGCAAACCTGAGAGTCCTACCCTGCCCCTCGGTGCCTGACCAGTGCCCCCCACCCACCCGCTACTCACCACTCCGGGAGCTGGCGGTGGGTACGGCTGGGCCAGCGCTGGCACAGAGGAGAAGCATTGCCACCACGGTGGGCAGGAGGACAAGGTCCCGGTGGAGCCAGGGTGTCCCAGCCTGGAGCCCTGGGGAGGAAAGTGCCCATCACCACCAGGATCCCTGGGCAGCCCCTGGGATGCTGGGAGCAGGGAGGGCAGAGCCAGGGCACAGTCGGGAGCAGAGGGTTCCCAGGGTAGTGGGAGCTGCAGCTTCAGGACAGGCTCTGCCCTTCAAGGCTGAAGCAAGGTGAGAAATGACTCTGTCACCTCTTGATCAGCCCCTTCCCTGCACCATGCAGTGATCTGCAGTTTGTTCTCAGAACCTACAGCCCAAGAGAGCAAAGAGAGGGAAGCGACACAGCTGGATATGAGAACAGTAGTTTTCAGGGGGGGATCACAAGAAACAGCTTTTTTTGGAGTAATCATGCTTAAGTCTTTCGTATCAACCACTCCAGCCCAAGGACAGCTAGAAGGAAACTATCCCAGAGGATGGGTCCTACTGCACTGCTCCCAGGCAGACAGGAGGAATCTCCTGGCCCACACAGGGATACAAACCCAAACCCCGTGTGCTGACCAACAGCACCCCCCTACACCCTGCACTCACTCAGCTCCTGGGGGAGATGCCACCATGCCTGGGGCAGGATCCCTGAGCAACCTCACATGCCACATGCATTGGTCAAGCAGGGAAAGGACCAAGGTGAAGCTTAGGTCTCCACATTAACCTCCCTTGAGAGGATGTTGGAACACATGGCACAGGTAGTCTGGGGCAGGCACAGGCTGGCACCAAGCGTGGGTGTTGTTTGGCGCTTTGCTCTGGCACCCTTCCTGCTCCCAGGGGAACTCACAGCTGCTGTCCTGCTCATCATTCTCTGTGCCTTTGCATACTCACCCTGTGAGGTCTCATTTGAGCCCAGCACCCCGGAGTGAGGTGTACCTGAGCAGGAAACTCACCCATCAGGACAGCACAGCTGCGCAGAGAGCAGGAACCCAGTGGTGCACCCTCCCATGCCAAGCTGTCCACGCTGGCTTTATAGGCACTGCACACGCCCACGTGTGTTCACACTCATCATTTCTAGAGGCACAAGGAGGCACTTGCAGATTGTGACTCGAGCAGTTTCCAGATCCCATGACGGCACAACTGAGGGGAGGGACGCGTGTCCTTCCAGCCAGAGAGGCACAGAACAGCCCCCTCCGTGCTGAGGAGTTTCAGTTATTGACTATCCCTACACAAACACTACATGAGAATTGCACGCTTGGAGCAAAATCTGGAGAGCCATGATCAAAGTGAAGTGGAGAGACCCAGCTTTTTAAGGATGTACAGAAACTAGCAAAGGAGAAGAGGTCTATGTGACCAATCCCAAGCCTGACCTTGGAAAGTCAAGGACAGGTCCTCAGGAGAGGTGCCCGCTCACTGACTCTCCACGGGCAGGTTTGGGGATCAGTCACTGAGCTGGAGCCAGCGTCCCACAGCCAGAGCTACAGTGTCCCCTGGCACCCCAGTCTGCATGCTCTCAACAAGGGCTCCAGGTAACAAACACGTGTCTGTGGGTCCCTTTGCCGCTCTCCTTCCCAATCCCCGTCTTTGGCCTGGTGAGTCCCTACAGATCCACCTTCAGTCCCAGAAATGCTGACCAGGAGTTTCTCTGTCTACTGGATCAAAATGCTCTCAGGACAAATGCTTTGGGAAGGCTGTTCTTCCTGCCAGGAGGTCCAGGAAGCTCCATCACCTTTTCAAGTAAAATTTAAGGAGATAAAGATGTGGCCCTTCTACCTTCTTCTTCTGTGCTGGTTTCTGATCAGACTTTTTTTCATGGCACAGCTTCACACCTGCTGTTCACAGCAATCCAGGGTCAAGCTAAGGTTCCCACCAAACTTTCCATACTGTGGAAATCAAGCAGTGCCATTTGCAGGCCTTGATGAGTGGCATCCAGACCTCTCCAAGATAATGGATCCCTGGTAAGGGATTCCTGGATTGACAAGACGAGAGAAAATAGCCTTGGGTTGCACCAGGGGAGTTTTAGATTAGATAGTAGGAAAAATATATTCATGGAAAAGGTTGTCGAGCACTGGAACAGGCTGCCCAGGGCAGTGGTAGAGTCACCATCCCTGAAAACATTCAAAAAGCATGTGGATGTGACACTTGAGGATGTGGTTTGTTGGTGAACACAGTGATGCTGGGCTGACAGTTACACTTATTGATGGAGAGCTCTTTTCCAACCTTAAGGATTCTGTGATTCTATGATCAAGTTAGAGCTGAACACTTCAGTGTCACCCCTGCTAGCCTGGTGAGAGGTTGGGAGCCAGGGGTGAGCTGAGGAGGCTCTGTCTGTCCTGCCAGGTCCAAGCACGGTGGAGAGGGCTGTGTGTGGGCTCCATGTGAGGCAAACAGCCACCTGGATCCAGGATCCTTGATGAAGGGACACAGGGCAGAGGGCAGGGCTGGAAATGTGCTACTGCAGGGATGTGAGCAGTCCATCCAGGAAACAAACAATCCACAGAGTGAGTCTGAGATCCATCCAGAAAAAGTGGACAGAGAGGGGACTGGAGTCCCCCACTGTGCCATGTGGCTCAGATGGGGACTGGAATCCCCCATGTGGCTCAGATGGGGACTGGAGGTCTAGGGCTGAATTCAGACTGACCTCACGGGCCCAGGGGAAGGTCCTGGGCGGGACAGGCCACCAGCCACGAGGACCACGACAGCTGTTAGCCCTGAAAGGGCAAACCCCCCCAGCTGGGCTGACTATGTGGGGCCCAGTACTAAGATGTGAGGGCTGGGGAGGGGGGTCTGCAGAGAATTGGAGACACTGGGTATCCAGGACCAGGAGGACCTCTGGGTGCCTCTGGTTTGGCCTCAGTGCCAGAACAGTGACAACTTGAATGGGCTGTTTAGGGTCACATCTGGGTCAGTTGTGTATGTCAAGGAATGGAGGTCCCACAACTTCTCTTCTTTTTTCCCCCCATCTTTGAACATACTCAGGCTGAATTTTTTTTAATCTAATTTCCCTTCCTTCCCCTTGTGTCTGTTGGCTCTCATGCTTCCCTGTGCACCTCCAAAGAGAGTCACAGAATCACAGGGTGACAGAGTAACTTAGGTTGGGAGGGACTTGTGGAGGCCATCGGGTCCAAACTGTGCTTAAGCAGGTCCTTGTCCAGTAAAGTCTTGAACACCTCTAAGAAGATAAATCCCACAGCCTCTCCCTGGATACCTGTTCTAGTATTTTACCAAGTTCATGTTAAAGCAAAGCCCTATTTCTAACTTGAATTTCCATGTACCAACTTAGATCCATTGCTTCTCATCCCACCATCATGGACCTCCTTGAAAAATCTGGCTCCGTGTTCTCTGTGTCCTCCCATAAGATGGTTGCTGTCAGCAATAGGACCCCTTCTGTGCCCGCTCTCCTCCAGGTGGAGCAAGCCCAGTTCTCTCCAGTTCTCCTGATGTCCTGAGCTCCAGGACTCCAACCAGCCTGGTGGCCTCCAGTGGCCTCCAGACTTGCTCCAGTCTGTTTCCTGCAATGAGGGGTCCAAAGCAAGACACAGTGCTCTGAGGAGCCTGACTCCACCTGCTCCTCCCCCTCCCACGAGGTGGCTCTAGGCAGCCACAAGATCCCATTCCAGCCTTTTGTTCTCCAGGCTGGATAAACCCATCTTTCTCAGCCTCTCCACATATGCCATGTACTCCTGCCTCAACTTTCCTGGTGCTCTTAGCTGGATCCTTCTGGAGCTGAAGCTGCTGCTCTGCACAGGGGACCCCCACACAGCCCTCCAGCTGCTGTCTCACCTGTGGGAGTGAATAATCCCTTCCCTCACCCTCCTGGCTGCATTCTTCCAGATGCAGCCTGGGGTGCAGCAACAAACAGATCTGTGGTTCTTTCAGTATCAAACATTCATCAAGGCCAGCTTGCACAGGGCTTGGAGCAACATGTTCTAGTGAAAAGTGTCCCTGCCACAGCAGGGGGATGGAACAAGATGATCTTTGAAGACACCTTCCAGGATTCTGTGTTTCTATGAAATACACTGAACAGGAGCTGGGCCCCAGGATAGAGCTGGGAGTTTGGAGAAATCCCCTCTGTGACCTTTCCCCTGCCTGCTTTGCTCATCCTAATCTTCACATGGGCCACAGACTCCTGGAAAAGCTAGCTGGAAGCTGTTGGAAGAAGCCCTGCTGAGGGTCACTGCATGCCCTTGGACAGGCACAGCAGGTCAGGCACAGGAGTGTCCATGACCAGGTGACCCCACTGCAAGGACACAGTCTGTGACAGAAAGCCCAGCCTGTCCAGCCAGGGTGGGTGCTGAGCTGCAGGAGCCCTTGTAACTCAGAACACTGCAGGCATCCATCCCTGGGAAAAGGGAGGTCTGGCATTTTCTGTAAAACATTGGTGGTGTGAGTACTCCTGGAGCAGAGAGGGGCTTGAAGTGAGACCATTTTACATCAGCAGCACTTCATGATGCCCACAACTCCCTTGTGACTGCTGGAAGGGCCACCAGGGTGCTGGGGGACCACAGTGCACAGGGGCAGTGGCAGGGCAGGGGTGTCAGGAGGCACTGGAGTGGAACTTTCTGAAGTTCAGGGCACAATTTCCCAGGAACACTGGAGTACCTCTTCCCTGAAGGGTCTGTGGGGTCCCCAGGGGCTGTTGAGCTCAATGTCGATTTTGAAGAGAGTGATTTACGCCTGATCTTTGATTTCCATGCAGGAGGTGAAAGTCGTCTGGGTATTTACTCACCAGTTGAGCTCTGTGGAGATGCCCCAAGAACGTCATTCCCTGGGGAAACACTGCACTGCAAATTGTGGTTATTTTAAGGCATTTGCTTACTGGCACCAAATTATTTGCTTTGCCTCTGAAGAAAGCTCTTCACCTGTGTGAGACACAGACTTCATTGTCTGAGGACTGATCACTTGATGGTGAAGAGCAAATAAGCCCTAAGCCACTGGTCCTGCTGCCAACAAGAGGACAAGTGCTGAGGTTTGGGTCTCGTGCCTCCACCCCCTCACCTGCTCAGCCCTATAACTTTCAGGCTGGACACCCCTCCAGCCCGGCCAAAACCATCCAGCCTTGTGCTCCGCAGGGTCCCCAGAGAGACGGCATGGGTGAGTGTGGGGTGGGATGGGATGGGATGGGATGGGATGGGATGGGATGGGAT
>VZTH01014562.1:0-67437 GCA_013397815.1 Aleadryas rufinucha | reverse complement strand
GACCGGGCCGGGACCGGGGGCCGAGCCGGGGTCTCCCCGTTCCCCGCCGCCGCCCCAGGGGCTGAGCCGAGCCTTCCCCGCCGCCCGGGAGCCGTGCCGTGCCTCCTCCGCTCCCCGTCCCGGGGGCCGCGCTGAGCCTCCCCCCGGCCCCCTCCGCCTCTCCGCCTGCTCCAGCCGGGCCCCCCCGCAGCCTCTCTGGGCCAGGCCCGCGCCCCCCCCGGCCCAGCCATGTCGCTGCACGGGAAGCGGAAGGAGATCTACAAATATGAGGCGCCCTGGACCGTGTACGCCATGAACTGGAGCGTCCGGCCCGACAAGCGGTTCCGCCTGGCGCTGGGGAGCTTCGTAGAGGAGTACAACAACAAGGTGGGCAGTGGTGGTCACAGGGTTGACCCTCCTCATCCCGGGGTTGGGGTGGGCAGGGGGCGCCTGCCCGCCCCGTCCTGGCCGCCCGGAGCTGTGCAGAGCCGTCGGGTGCCCCCCGAGGTGCTGGGCCGGGTCCAGGCTGGTCTGGCGAGCCCGGAGCTGATGGGACACTGCGGGGATGCGGTGGGAAGAGCCCTGGGTGCTGCTGGTTTTGGGATAACGCTGCTGCAGGGCTTCTCGTGACCTCTGAGCTCCGGGAATAACGATTGTGTTGACTTCAGTCACATAAGCACCACATGCTGTGAGCTCTCTGTGGTATAAAGAGCTGAAAACTAAAGGTATGAGGATGAGATGAGTTTAGATGCTGCTGCTATAGAAATAACACAAGGTCCCCTGGTTTGGGCATATCTGGCTTTTTGGTCAATACAAAGGAAAGTTCATGTCCAGGACTAAAGTTTGTCTGTATATATGCATGTAGATATAAAGAAGTTCCACCTCAGTCTGAGGAAGAACTTCCTTCCTTGGAGGGTGGCAGAGCACTGGAACAGGCTGGTCAAGGAACTTGTGGAGTCTCCCTTTCTGGTGACATTCCAAACCTACCTGGACATGTTCCTGTGTCACCTGCTCCAGGTGACCCTGCCTAGAAAGGGGGATTGGACTGGATGACCTCGAGAGTTCCCTTCCAACCCAGCAGTTCTATGATTCTGTGATGTATAGGGTGTCTGAGACTGTTGGAAATGTGCTGTTCTCATCGTACTTTCTTGCTGTGGAGGATTTCTGTATGATGATAACTTTTTTCATAAGTATATAAACCACTCTCAGTGATTCCTCAGTACTTTTCCCTGAGAACAAGGATGTACTGAGGCATGAGATTGTATCTTCAGTGTTTCCCTGCGAAGTGTAAGTGGAGAACGTCACACAGGTAATAGAGACTGTGTGTTCATTTCTCAGAACACATGTGCAGTCACTTCTGAACAGACTTCAAGGTGCTAGTCTGGTATAATGAATTCATAGAAATAGAAGAGAGATGGGGAGATGGATGAAGTTACAAAGCATCCTGAAATTTCTGTGAAACTGAAGGTTTGACAATAGAGATGGGTGTGTTTATAGCATGTAGCTTTGTAGCCTTGTCAAGGTGTTTAATGGAGATTGTGGAAAATACTGTCAGAAAGTTGTTGTTGGGGATAGGGCTCTGTGCAAGGGTGTGGTGATGGGGAGTGGCAGGGGTGACATCTCTTAGAGTGGTTAGATCCCTGCCCTTGCAGCAGTCCTAGACATGGTGCTTTGCTGAGCACGTTGTAGTTCAGGCAGTGTGAGCTCTGTGTGAGAGTTGTCTCTTTTTCCTGGAGAGAATGTTGTGCTTCTGGGAGTGCTGCTGGGGACAGGCAGGGCCTGAGTTTGAAAACTTCCAATTTGTTTAAAGACCAATCTGAAAACGTTTTTGTAGTCTGTACTCTGAAAAGGTAAAATAGCAAATCTGCTAACAGTTGTTGATTAGAGGTGGCACAATTGATTAATAAGGGGCTATACATTTATGTTGCCCATACCTCTTGCCTATGCCTTGCTCTGGTTGGAAGAATTAAATTATTTGAGGTGGTGTTTCCTAAACTTCTTGGATTGGAAAACTGCGGTCAGCCTTTGTACTCCTTCATGGATCAGTGTCATGATGGGAGGGAACAGTGTTCGTAGGTCTTACTATTTAAAATATGCTCCACGTGCTCCTGGCTGTGGCTTCGTGGATCAGGAGCGATCTGTGGAAAACACCAGGAAAGGCTGATTTTTGGGATCTCTCTGCAAGACAAAACTGGAATCCAGTTTAGGAGACAGTAGGGGTTGTGCCGTACACAGCTCGCTCCCGTCACTGGAGCAGATGGACAGGTTCTGACCAGGTGCTTCCCAGATTTCCACCTCCTCCCAGGCAGTGCCTCAGACAGAGGGTGTTCAGGGCAGTTGTTTTGCCAGAAGGTCATTTGCTCTGTAAGATCTAGCACTGCAGAGAAAAATTGATTGCCTGGTGAAGATTAATTGGTGCTGTGACATCTTTCTGATTGTACATGACCCTAAAATAATTGTGAAATGTCATTTTGGGTAGTTACTAATTAGATTAAAGAGTTGTAGTTTTCGGGGGTTTTAAACTACTGTGAACTTACTTCACTGTTCCTCCAACCATGTAAGAAAAAGAAGCTGTTACCAAATTTTGCATTGTTTAGTTCTGTCTGATTCTTTTGGATCATGTTGGAGACAGGATTTTTTTAGAAGTTAAGGAATGCTGATTAAAGGCACTTCTTTACTGACATGCACTGGCGCAATTATGCTTTATGTTGATAAGTGCTCGGATTATAATATGCTAAAATTAGATGTGGATTTTCCTATCTTGAAGTGTTGGAGAAACAAATAAGTATTTAGCATTCCTAGCTACTGTCATGGCATAATCACAAAACTAGTTGAGATTGAACACGCTGATCCTTGTTTTCTCACTGGAAAGACTTACAGGGATATGTAGAATGGTTCAAATTGTAACCAGACTGATGGCTCCTTTCCTATAGGCATCACCTCAGTCTTATCTGGGCTGGACCTCAGGCACTCCTTCGTGCAGCAGCATTCTTGCCTCACTTGCAGAAGGGAGAGACAGGGCTCTGATATAATCGGCATCCTGGAAATAATTCCATGTTCCATCCCCTCGTGTTCAGCCTGCATGAGAGGATGAGTAGAGGGGTTCTGTAATGACTGTGTGTGAACGAGTCTGAAGAGAAGAGTCACAGCTCTGAATATGCTGAACTTGGAAAGAACAGAGCTTCTCAAGCATTGCTCCGGCTCCGGTGTCCTGGCGGAGCCGCGCCTCCCGCTCCGGTGTCCGGGCCTCCCGCTCCGGTGTCCGGGCGGAGCCGCGCCTCCTGCTCGGAGTTACCGAAGGCTGTGCAGGCGCCTGAGCTGCAGCAGTTGCAGGAGCTCTGGTGATGATAATACAGTTTCTGTTCTCTAACCCAGCCTGCACCTAAACATGTCAAAGATCAGAGACACTAGATTGCTGAATTGCTTCATCTTTAGGTCTGAGGAGGGGTTAAATGTGAATATGCAATGCAGGAATATTTACATTAAACCAGTGAAAGGGGATCCTTTGCTGTTTGAGATTTGCTTCTGGTGATGAGGATGTTTATTGCTTTGTGTAGGATTAATACACTCATGTTGAGTGGAAAACAGCATAAGCAAAGGAGAAATGATTAGAGGTCATTTGTCTTCTGATCCTAACCTTGCCACAAGATTTTCTATCACCAAGGACAATTTGCTTCCTTTGTAAAATCCGCTTAGTATTTCTGATCCCTAAAGGAGTTAGAAAGCTATTTGTCAATCACTTCAGAAGTCTGGGAGATTTTTTTTACTGATTTATACTAGAGTATGAAGGATAATAAGGAGTAGTTGTAATAAAGAGAGGGCAAGACGGGCTGTATTTCAGTTTTTGGAAGCATACTTGGTTGCATCTTTTAGTGCTTGTTATGAGGTGGAAAGGATGGAGCTTCTCATTGTTGGGGGACAAGGTTTGCATTTAAGAGCATCTCTAAATGAGCTCATAAAACTGCAGATTAATTAGATTTTAAGATCCTCTGAAGCATTTGTTGGTTTTCTGTTATGGGGGGAAAAATATGGTAGATTTCCCATCCAGTTGAAACGTGTAGTTTATTAGACAAATTGCTTATCTGAGGATAAGCATAAATTTTGGATTTTTTCAGATAAACATCTTAGAAAAAATCCATTAAGCTACTATTCCCAGGAGGAAGCTGCTGTGTGGAAAGTACTAGGAAGTTCCTACTGTGAGCAGCTTACAAACTAATTGTAGTGCATCATCCCCACAATGTTTGTGTTTGAGCAGCATTTCACACAGTGGGACTTTCATCCTGTTTGGGTCCTGTAGTCACTGCAGGTTAAACAAGTCCTCCCAGCACCTTTTGTTCTCTGAACACTTTCTGACATGTCAATATTTTTCTAATAACATCATGTCTGGGACTTCAAGCATTACTTCAGGTGTTGTCATGACCAGGCTGTGTGGAGATAGTTTCTTGTTTGCGCTGTTTCGCATCACTCTCACAACAGGGCAAGTTTAGCCCTTCCCCCTGACACATCATTGTGCAAAAATACTAATTTGGAACTCAGTTACCTAGAATCTTTCAGCAGACGTGCTTTCTTGGTCTGTTCACACAAAACGTTTGAATAATTATGTAACCCTTTTAGCTTCCCAATATTTTTAAGTTTGAATTCTGTTTTACTTTCTTCCTCTCTGATGTGATTAATGTATGAGTCTTTCATGCACTTGTGGCAGAACATTTTGGGTCATGTGATGCTGAAAAAGCTTGCCAGCTACCTGATGTGATCCATCACAGTCTGCAAGGTTATGGCCAAGAATTCCATAATATGCCCTTTAATTGTGCAAACGACAGCTTGTTTTGCTCTCTGAAGATGACGTTGTCAGCATCGGTTCAGTTAAGGATGAGTTAGAATAATGTTTGTGCAGTTTAAATCTGTGATTTAAACTGGGCTTTGCAATGTGGAAAAAAGAAGGGTGGTCTTTAATCCTTTAGGACTGGATTTCAGTTCATTTGGGATCATCTCTTCAAATCAAAGCGCTGTGGTGATTATGGATACTTCACTTTACTTATGTGCCCCAGCAACACTTTAATGATTTCTTATTTCATGAACATGATGATCCTTTTATATTGTCCTTGAGGTGACAGAAGATGTCCTGAAACACACACAGTCTTAATGCTATCATTAGAAATTAGTATTTTGATAAAATGCTTTCTTTTAAATATGGTTTCTCACAGGTGCAGCTTGTTGGTTTGGATGAAGAGAGCTCAGAATTCATTTGCAGGAATACCTTTGATCACCCCTACCCCACCACAAAGCTGATGTGGATCCCAGACACCAAGGGAGTCTACCCAGACCTGTTGGCCACCAGTGGTGACTACCTGCGAGTGTGGAGAGTGAGTAAATCCTCCCTAGGAAAAGATGAACCATGACATGAATTGTGTTACATATTGATCTCTTTTTCACCTGAGACAAGATTTTCGTCACTGCAATAATGTGACTATATGAAGACTATAGGAGAAGCAGAATTATCATGGCAATTGCTGTCTTAATCAGCTTATTGAAAATGGAGTTGATGGTTGTGTTTTCCAGAGCTTTAGGATATAAAGCTGAGAGGAAAGAAACCTGGGATTAACTCCTAATGTTTTGTGGCAGTGGAACAAGTCAGGTGATGTTGCTTGTTAAGTCAGATGTTTCGTTTTCTCTAAAGGTGGGTGAAACCGAGACCCGGCTGGAGTGTTTGCTGAACAACAACAAGAACTCAGATTTCTGTGCTCCACTGACATCATTTGACTGGAATGAAGTGGATCCTTACCTGTTAGGTGAGACTGACAAAATGTTATGGTTTTGGCACACTTTTGAATTTAGTCTGATGAAGTCTGGGCTGTAACTGCTCTTGTGTCACTGCATGTTCACTGGTTAATCTGATAATTAACCACAGACTGCTGCATCATAGAAACTGCTGTTGTCTTATGTTGAAAAATAAAAACAATCATCTCATGGAGACTGTTTTTTTCATTGAAAGGTGCCTTGTCCAGTGCAGAATGGGTCACTCGGATTGGGCTAGGGACACTTGGGGATAGGGAGTCTTGGCCTTCAGGGCTGGTGAGCTGTTGTTGCAGTGCTGAGTAAGGATGTGCATCAGCTCTGTGACTTATTTCAGAGTGTTCTGGAGTGGATATAAAACTGCACTGAGCTGTGTGTTTTGGGAAGCCATTTCAGCAGCAGGAGGAGAGCCAGGAGTCCTTAATTCAGTTGCAGGAGGGGGCTGAACGCTTAAGGTTTAATTATAGCCTACGGGACAAATTGTGAATCCAAGATGACTGATCCAGAGGTTTGTTTCCCAGAAGAGAACAGTCATTTATGTCATGGGGATTTGCCCAGAGATTAACAGTGATAATATGTCTTAGTAATTATTTGCTACATGATTTATTTTTTGTGTTACATCTCTCATCTCTTAAGAGCTTTACTGCTAACCCCACCTTCAGTCCGCAGCAACAATCAATTAATAATAACACGCCATCACAACACTGATTGAATTTGGGGTTTGGCATGCACAAGAGACATACAGGATGGGAAACTTGATCTCAGAGTTGCATCAGGTTTCTGAATAGATTGAAGCAGACATGAGCTATTTGCACTTTATTCCTGTGTGGAAGGCTATTTCTGCAGCTAAAAGGTTTGGGTCATTTAAATGCATGGAAGACTGCTGGCTGTTTGACATTCTTGATTTTAATTCTATGCTGTTCTCATGGCTATTTTGATCTGTAGATGTTGGGGGATGTTATATTAATCCAGGAAATGATTAAATCATTTGTGACAATATTAATTTTGCTAATAGAAGTGGTTTTGTTTCAGGTACCTCCAGTATTGACACAACCTGCACTATTTGGGGTCTGGAGACAGGACAGGTTCTGGGAAGAGTAAATTTGGTGTCTGGCCACGTGAAGACCCAGCTTATTGCACATGACAAAGAGGTGATGGGGGGTTTTGATTGTTTACATTGCATGTTTTTAAAGCAGTAGAAAAGGAACAGAACTTTTCCATTTTCCTACTTTTTTCTTGAACAATCTAATGATTCAAAAAGATCATTTATGTAAGTTTGTGTACAGTTTTTCTAAGATTATATACAGTTTTGAGTACCTAAATACGGTTGGCTATTGAAACAATTCTTTTTACTCATCATAGACTCTTGACTTAAGAACATACTTGTTTCACCAGACTGTGCTCCAGAATATTGTAGAAAAATGAGGTAAAACATCAAATTAGACTTTAAATCAACCGCAGATCAAAGGCAATAAACAGCTTGCAAAATTCTTTCATTTAAACATTTTACTTTTCAATGTAAAAAACCCCAAGTCTGGGAAATCGGTATGTTTTAGTTTCAGTGAGTGATACTATAATTACACAAACATGTATTTCCTCCTTTTGGCACATGTAATAACTGAACAGTTGCAGGGAACATGGAGTATTTGAGAGAGCGTCGCAGTGAGATGTGCTGTCCCTGCCCGTGCCGCGCTCGCGGGCGCGGAGCTGAGGCTGTGCTTTGTGCAGGTTTACGACATCGCCTTCAGCCGCGCGGGCGGGGGCAGGGACATGTTCGCCTCGGTGGGGGCCGATGGCTCGGTGAGGATGTTCGACCTCCGTCACCTGGAGCACAGCACCATCATCTATGAGGACCCACAGCACCACCCGCTGCTGCGTCTCTGCTGGAATAAGCAGGATCCCAACTACCTGGCCACGATGGCCATGGACGGGATGGAGGTGAGGCAGCAGCTCATCGCCCCTCGGTGCTGCTGGTGGTTCTCTGGGGGAGGGGCCTTGGTACTAATTTATAGCCTGATATTTAAGGTAAGGGGGCAGTGTCAGTACCCGAGGTATGATTAGGGACCAGTTCTTAGCGCACTAAGGACTTAAAGAAGTGACTTTGGCATTATAAACTTGAGCTTTATGGCTTGTATATATTTCAGCTGATTTTTAAGAGGAGTCTGTGAGCAGCTGGGCAATAATTTTCACATAAAATCTTAACTGCATGTGTTTTAGTCACCTTGTTCTTTCCCAGTCCAGTTTTAGTTTGTTATCAGGGCTGCTTCAGGAAAGCACAATATGTTTGCCACTGTGGCCTAACTCACAAGTCCCCTGTGAGGTCTGAGTTGTTTTGAGACACATGACACACTGACCAACTGGAAGCTGTTCTTTAGGAACAGGGCTTGCTTGCCAACCACATCCTTTAGGAAAGAGCCGTGTTTATAGCCTTACCTCAAAATATTTAGTATTTTGAAGAAATTAATTTTTTAAAATGCAATTTATTAATGTAGCTGGTTTTTGTTTCTGAAGGTTGTGATTCTAGATGTCAGAGTTCCCTGCACCCCTGTTGCCAGGTTAAACAACCACAGAGCGTGTGTCAATGGAATTGCCTGGGCACCTCACTCTTCTTGCCACATCTGTACAGCAGGTAAGTGTGACCTGCAGGGGAATCTCAGAGTCTTTCGCTGCATTTGCAAAATCCTCTTCATCCTAAAGTTTATGCAGTTCTCTGCCTGTCTTTTGCTAAAGAATACTTGAAGTTTAGCAGCCCTTTGTTAGTGACTTTACTAAAATGTTACAGAAATAGACACCTACTAGAGTTTGGGTGGAAACGGTGAGCCCAGTACCCAAACTGTGCATGAGCTCTGGCTAAGCTGTTAATTTAATGCTCCTTAGCTTTTTTGTGATCCAGTTCTTAAATATTTGTTTTCTGTTATGAGTTCCACTGGTCATTTGTTTATCAGCTCTGTCCTGGATAATGTATAATGATCCAAGTTTATTTTGTTGGAGCATAATTGTGGTGTTGTAACTGGCTTGAATATGGATCAGGACTGGAACAGCCACATCTTATCTGGCTCCTCAGGCTATAGGCCTGTAGTTGGCACGTATGGAGATATTGCTATACTCTGACACTACTTGCATTTCTTGTGTCTGTGCAGCGGATGATCACCAGGCTCTCATCTGGGACATCCAGCAAATGCCTCGTGCCATTGAGGACCCGATCCTGGCCTACACAGCCGAGGGAGAGATCAACAATGTACAGTGGGCATCCACCCAGCCAGACTGGATAGCCATCTGCTACAACAACTGCCTGGAGATCCTCAGAGTCTAACTTTGCTGCTTCATGCACAGTGAGGCAGGGCTGTGTCATTCCCCCTCCCCTCTAAAGTAAGAACACCACCAGTCAAGTGGCCAGTATCTGTTGTTGCTTTGCATCTACTGTTACAAGAAACTGTTACAAGAATCGATGGCAGGGGTCTCCTGTCTCTCAAGACTCTAAAATGCAGAGACGTGCTGAGCCTCTTGGACCTTCTGGTTTTCTTGTTGAATTCTTTTTCCCTCAGTAAAAGTTCTGTATATTTGTTTGTTGACTGTATTAATAAGCTTGCAGGCTTTTAAGTTGCTGCATATGTCCATGTGTTTGTCAGCCAGCTGAGGCAGCACATCAACCAGTTTAATAGATGCAGGTGCAAAACAAGGTGGGGGGAAAAAGACAATGATGTTAACAGCCACCTTGGCAGGAATCTTTATCATTCCTGTTGTTGCTGCCTCTAAACTGTTTAAACGTTTGTATGTTTTTTATATATTGGGCTAACTTTCTATTGAGTAAGGTTTTTCTCCCTAATTCTTACTTTTGATATGTGACCCACTTCCATGTGTCCAAAGCAGGACCCGTTCATGGATACAAACCACAGTAACGCTGCAGGCTCCCTGGCAGTAAAGGCCTGCCAGAATTAACTGTTGCCTTGGCTCCCTGTATCTGGTGACCTGGGCAAAATTTTCTGGTGCTGTGAAGTACAAGTACTTGTTGCACAATTTCTTTACACTTTTCTGATTCTCAAGGCAGTTGTTACTATGGTAGGTCTTATTTTTAAATTCTGACTGAATTTGTGTGTATGCTGCAGTCGTGTTAGCAAACAGAGCGGTGGTAGGTTGCGAAAGGAGATCCGTGCATGACGTGAGCTCCCAGGAGGTAAACAACTCCTGAAAAAATGTATTTGTAATGGACTTGGGATTGACACTTCCAATCAAATGATTTCCCCTTGGAAGACTTACGTTATCTGAATCAAAATAAAATGGTTTCACAATTTCTAGCTTGCTTGATTGGCAAATAATATGAACAAGATTTTGTGGTTAGGCTGTACTTTGGAGGTTGTGTTTGGCCTGTGTTCCTGGGAGGTCTTGAAGGGAGTGCAAAGCAATCTTTTGTGAAGTGTATTTGCTTTGTTTTGCCAGGTCTTGTTGAATGAGCGAGACAAGTCAGAAAAGCTGGTCTGCTATCCAAAACTGGCTTTTTGAAAGAAATTACTCCCTAATGCAATGCACAAAGGTGGATTTAGAAGGAAAGAAACTGTGCCATTGAGGCCAAGGTTTGGGACTTGTCATCCTCCTGACTTTGGGGGATGTGCCAGAGGGCTTCTGTTCAGAATAGTGGATCACTCTACAGTAATACTGTTCACTGAAAGCTGAGTGGATTAGGCAAGATAAAAATCTTTGTTGAATTCTTACTGTAACACAGGTCCTGTGCTGAAGGCTCTGCAGTGCTCTCCGATGAAGACATGACAGCCAGAGCTGGTCTGGAAGGGTGTGCAGCCCAGTGTCCATGTAAATGTCAGAAACCATCAAAATTCTTTCCACCTAATGAGCATTCACCTGCAACTGGAGGCAGTTTATAAATAGTAGGACACTGGCAAACTTGGATCTTGTCAGTTTATGCAGGAGAGGCAAGTTGGGAAAGCGATTGCTGTGGAACAGTGAAGCTGACACTGAGAACACTGTCAAATACAGAACAGAATCTGCAAAGTTTTGTCATTCTGGATGTAGAGAAATACGCTTCTGCAGGCTGCTTCTCACTGTGGAGCTCAGAAAAGCATTGCCTCAGGAATTTGATAGGAATTCATTAGGGACAGCTTTATTCCATCACTCCTTTTGATTGCAGAGAACCAAGAGACTCTCAACACTGTTCAAGCTGATGTTTTGTCAATGGCACTCCGTGTTCAGTTGTGGGATTTCTGACAAAGCTTGATTTGACTTGAAGGTCAATTTTTCTTATTGGCAGCAGTACTGAGAGTAGTGTGTTCCACAGGCAGGCTTCAGCTAGATGTCAGAGCAGTGTTAGCCAAACAATTAGTTATCACTTTTTACAGCAGCACTTTGTCTGAAACTGGGAAAAACTTCTGCAGAATGAAGTGAAAATTGGGGTTTTCTTAGCAGGAGCAGCTACTGGCGTTCACAGCTTTAGGAGTCATCTGAAATACATTCACAGGCTCGTCATGCTCTGTTTAATTACAAATGGCAGGCAAAACGTGCTGTTACTAAGAGGGAACTACCTGCAATGTTAGTACTTTCCCCGTCCCCTTTTTGCTTCAAAGTTTATTCCTGTACAGATGGCACGAGTCAAAGATGAATGTTAAGATGATGAGAAGAGAGCTTGTATAAAGGGACTCATAGTCTGAATAGCCAGGTAGATTCTGCTTCTGATGGAAAGCAATCCTGTTAGGGACCTGAAAGAGGATCCAGTGTCAGTTCTTCCATCCATAAAACTGCTTGAAGTCTATTTGTGGAATTTTGTGCTTATTCCAAATGCATCAAAGGCAAGTGAAGGAATCTTGGAGGCTCCAGTGGATTCTAAATAAAGCCTATATCCTGTTTGTTTAGCCAGTTGGGATACCTTCTGGATCTACAGCGTATTGCTTTGGGCAAAATCTATTGTCATTCTGCACATGAAATTACATTTTAAATCACTAGAGACTGTTTTGGCACAGGGAAATGATACTTAAAATAACTTCAAAGAAGTCACTTGAAAGGTTAATGAGTGAAAAGACATGAAAATCCTCATGGGCGAGATGTTCTGTAGTGCAAATGGCACTTCCATATAGACAAGGAAGGGAAAGACTTTGGTGCCCTTTTGCCAGCAGCTGCTGACTCAATGCCAGGGAGGGAATGCTCTGCTTGGTGGGCTAGGTTCATCTGCAACATAAAACAAACCCTGACACTTGTCACTGGAGCCTGTGAATTGAAATATATGGTTCATCACATTTCACCTGCTTGACATTCAATTATGTTGGGTGTAAAGCCCCCATAAGCACTATTTTTCCCCAAAGTTCATGAAAAGAAATACTTTGATATTTAATTTCTGGGTTTTGGTGCTTACTGCACAAGCAGAGGATGCAGAACAACTGCTTGCAAATACCTCATGTTTTTTGGATAGAAAGTAACATTAAGGGAAGAGTGAACACAGATGAGGTGAGCAAAGCAGAAAAGCACGTGCTGTTGTTGGTACAGGCCAGCCTGATTCTGGGACAGAAATACTTCTGAGTTAAGTAGTTCTGTATCACTTCTCCAGTTGATTAATTCCAGATGCTAAGCAATTGTTTGGTTGTTATGTTCTGTTTAAACCAAGCTTTCCACAGATTCCTACTATTATGTGGGCAACCTGCTGACTCTCAGCCAGGAGATGTTGACGATGTAAAACTTGTTAGTGAGGCAAAAACCTGCAGCAAACAAGTTGAATGTTGAATTAATGTGTAGTGTGCCAGCTCTGTGAATTGTCTAAATGAGGGGGGCTGTGGTAGCTTGCATCTATGGGAATTGTACTTGTGTGTGCAGGGATTTAAAAGGCAAGGATTTGAGTGCTTTGACAATCTACTTAGAAAGAAAACACAGTGGTTTCAAGTTATATGAAAGGAAACTGATAAAACAGTTTGTTCCTTATGGAACCTTGAAATGTATTTAACGGGGGAGTCATTGCCTCTCATAAGTCAAAGTTAATGATCCTTTCAAAACTTAGCGGTAATTACTCTCCTGAATGTTCTGGGTAATAGTAAAAAGCTCTATTTTTGCCTGGTGGTGCAATGAGAAGCTGCCTCAGTCTCAAGTGTAGATCATAGCCTGCCGGAGATCAGGTGAGGGGAGGAGTCTGATGTACGGAATTCACAGATGTTCTCGTGCTTGTTGTCAATGTAAATGAAGAGCTGAGTGTGTCAGTTTTGTTCTCTTGCAGATGGCACTTTAACAAGTATATTTTTGGTAAGATTAGGAGGAGAGTCATCTTCGCCTCAGCCCTTGTAGGGTAGGCATTTGTCCGTGTTGTGTAGAAAATGTTAAATACGACCGTCACCAAAATCCAAAACTGGGGTCATCATAGTGGGCCCTGGCTTGTTTCTACTGAAAGCCAAAAACGTGAGCACTTGACAAGACTGCAAATATTAAACAGGAGCTTCATTTTCTGAAACTGACACTGTCCTGCAAGGCCAACCCAAGGGACGCAGTGCTGCGTGTCCCCCAGGGAGTCCTTTTTGTTTGGGAATCCTCTTTACCATCAGAACATGATGATGGCAGCACCGGGCTGGTTGTGTAGGGATGTGCCTGGATTCTTTGGATAACTTAAATTTTGTGAGAGAAAAACTGCAGCTGCTGCCTGTAAATTCACACAGCCTAAAACATTGACCTGGCCAGCTTGTTAGTGGTGTTTTAACTCTTTCCAGATACACTGGAGAGATGGACAGCAACACAGGCAAGCTCTGGGCTCAGCAGATTGCACAGTTTCAGTCCCATCAAAGTACTAAAGGGTTGAGTTTTCCCACTGCTCATAGCAAAGTGGTCCCACCACCTCAAATGCACGCTGTTATCCTCTCAGGTAACACAAATGCTCTCCAACCCACATTTCCTGCTTTCTACTCTCAGACCAATATTCCAGAGCGAGCCTGTACTTACTGTTCTGTGGACATGGAAAGCAATGAGCAAGGTACGGTCAACTCTGTCCCAGTTTCTCTTGATCTTTGTAGAGAATCCAGGGAATTAATTGTATGTGGCACTTACAGAGCACTTTCTGATGCAGCTGTACTTCCCCTGCTTACCCAAGAAGAGTCAGAAATGTTTCATTATATACTGAGGAGAGTTTAGGATGCCCCTGACTCGGTTTGTTTTCAGGAAGAGATCTAAAGAACTTCCAATCAGCACCTTTCACCAGCACTAAAAAGAGCAGTAATTAAAAATGTAACTAAATACCAGTCACTGAAAGCTCATCTGGTGATTCATGGCAGACACCAGATGCAAAGGCACTTGGGAGAGTTGTTGCTGCCTGTTTCAGGTGACAAGTGAGTCTGCCAAGGACCTCAGTGGCCTTTTGTACAGCCTCTGATAGCATCAAGCGAGAATTTCCATAGTCATACAAATAATTAAAATTATCTCAGTGGCTTCCATCAAGTTTGTTTCTTTTCAGGAAATCTGACAAAATGAAGAAAAAAAGCTATTTCCTGAAAAAATGTTGTGGCCATGTGTAGGCCATCTGTAAACCCATGGTCCAGCTCCCATCCCTTGGAGTTTGCTTTTCATGCACAACACATGCAACTCCAGCCCCCCTCTTAGTGCTGAGAGTGGGTCTGAGGGATCTTAGCAAGGCAGAAAGGCAAGAACCAGAGCAGGACAGAGTCCCAGTACAGCTGGAAAAAGGTATGTTGCTTTTTTTGACAACTTGGGAATTAGGAATTACAAAATCTACTATTTAAAAAGAAGCTTTTTTTAACCCTTGGGTTGCTAGCAGTGTAAAATGTAATTTAAATCCGTTGCGCCGAAGCATTTTTGTTACCAGTAGCCGAGTAGGAGATGTTACTTTTAGGTGTGTTTTCCCTTCTGCTCTTCCCATTCACAGTCCCATTGTGGTAATTTCCTGAAGGTGTAATCTTTGTAGCATGATTGTACAAACATCCATATGAGATTCCTGACTTCTTGTTCTCACTAAAGTATGTTAAAGCAATAGTAATTTTACTTCTGTCCTTTTCTCCACCTGCAACTTTGCTACTATTCTGTCCTAGAGGAATCCCAGTATCCTGCTATTCAACAGACATATATTGTTGACATGGATAACTGCAGTGTCCCTATATTCCTTTATTTTTATGGAGAAAATGTAAAAGGGTTTGTTACAATGGATTTTAACACCTGAGTCATGGAACCATATTGTTGAAACTCTGTAAATTTTAAGGCAATTTTCTGAACTCGCTTGAAAGTGGAATGTTGCATCCTTTTATGCTATTTCCTGCTTCCTATGTAGTTTTATTCAGATTTTTTAACCTTCTTTCTAAGTTTCGGCCTCCTGTGTATTAGGTACAGTATTTTCTGCCTTTCATACTTTGTAATAAAAACGGAACATTTGTAGATTGACTGCAGTTCACTGTGTGATGAGTGAAAACCTGGGGGGAACTTCATTTCTTCTCTGTGGAGTTTGTTGCTGTAAGAGGAGGCTGATAGCTTTGCCTTGTCTCTGCAGAGTTAATGAAGTGTATTGATCCCTCATCCTACAAATACCCAAACAAACTTGATTAAGTTTCCCCAAATAGTTACATTATGAGGAACCCAGTCACGACAGAACTCCCAACAGAATGGTTAATGCAGCTGTACATTAAATATTTGCTTTCTTAAAAAGCTGCTGGGGGGTCCCTGTATTCCAGTGTTGTTTCTGCTCATGTTTTCCAACCCTTTGCTTGTTCCCTGCACAACAAATGGGAATTATCTGCTGTGTGGTTTTGTTTTTAAGACAAGGGGAAGAGGGATTTTTTTTTTAGAATTCAAATAATTAGTCTCTGAGGGGTTTTGAATATAGGCAAAGTGAAGACAAAGCAATTGGGCGCTTCTGTAGCTTTAAGTGTCCCCTGGGCAGAATGACCTCTCTTAAAGGGTGTTTTTTCCACACACTCAGTCACTGCTGTCGTGTCTGGAACTGGGACCAAGAGGTGAATAGGATGGCAGAGCTTGGAAATTTGTACCTTAGGCCTTGGCAAGCAGGACTGATGACTTCATTAAGTATTTAGATTAACTCTAGTTCAACTAAACGGTTGGATTTCTCTCTAATTCTTTGTGTACTGGCTTTGAAATAAAAGCTTATTAAGCTTCATGACCACAGTGGAAAGAGTTGCCTGCAAAGACGCTGCAGTGGTTTTTAAGCTATATATGGACTTTGTGTTAGTAACCCCTGCTCAGAAAAGATACTTTTTTTCTAAGAACTGTTTGTCTTTTACCCTAGAAGTGTATCTGCATCCTCATAGCTTATTTTTCCCCCTGGATCTGTGCTTTGGAATACTCCAGAGAAACTTTCTCAGCTTCCACTATGGTGGAAGGAGGCAGCTTATGCAAATTGGAACGGTGCAAAAAGTGCTGGGCTGGTAGATAATGAAAAAGCAGGTTGCTGTCAGGGGGGCAGAACAAGTGCTATAAAATGGTGTAGAGGAAGGTAGGTAGAAAAAAAGACAAGAGGTTCTCCCTTTTGTAAATATTAGGGAACAGCCAACATCTGGCACAGCTGTCTGGCTCTGTGACCTTGGGAAAGTCCCTGCTCTGATACCAGCTGTGAGTGAAAAGCACATAATTAATCAGTGATCAGTAAATGGCTCGAAAATATTTGAAAGAAAACCTCCATGGTAACACAATACACAGCAATAGGTGTAGAGAAAAAGTGCTCTCTCAGATTATTCTGGGGCCTGTGACTGGAAGAAGCACTTAATTCTGAGCTTTTTCATTCGTGCTGTTTTAGAAACAGTCCAGACTGCCAGCTCAGAGGAAGTAATGATCTAAAAAGCATATAATATTTTTAACGTTCTTCCTCCCCTTCCTTCTCTAATTTTGCCATTCCAAAAGCAGAACAGTTCCTGGGTTTTAACCAGCTTCAGAGCCCCCTCTGCTGGAATGCTGTTGGCAGCCGGGCCCAGCCCTCGGCAGCAGGACAGGTACGGTGCCCACCTGCTCCTCCCGGCTCAGAGAGGCTGCTTCAGGCGTGTGTTACAGGAGTTTCACATGATTCACGTCTTCTGCTGGGGGACAGGTCAATTTGGGCCCATATATACCCTGCCATGCCGTCCTAGAGTTGGATAATGGGGATACTGTTCCATTCACTTTGTTTTCAAAGCTGAGAACGCAACAAGAAATTGTTAGGAGAGACAGAACTGCCTGGAATCAGTGAGATTACTCTTATATCTGCAGAAGACAGTGCAGAACCCTTTCCTGAATCCTTAGTTTGGATATCCCATCCCTGGAATTGTCCCAGGCCAGGCTGGACGGGGCTTGGAGCACCCTGGGACAGTGGAAGCTGTCCCTGCCCATGGCAGGGGTGGCACTGGGTGGGCTTTGAGGTCCTTCCAACCCAAGCTATTTTGGGATTCTGTGATTATGCACAAAACCAGTACAGTATTAAGTACACAGTTAAAGTCAGAAAGGAATTATTCTTTTTTTTCTCAAGTTACACAAAAAAAGGGGCACTTATTTTGGTAGGAAGTTGGATTCCAGTTCAGGAAGGATTTACCAGCTTGTCGGAGACAAAAAAAAAGGCGTGAGGGTCTGCAGTGGTCCAAAAAAAAGTCCTGATGGCACTTGCATGTCGATAGTGATGTGAGAATGTCTGTAAAACGGGGAAACCACAAATCAAGAGATAAAATTGTTGGTTTACACATTAGGCTTGACAGGTGGGTGAAGTGATGAGCTGTTAAGGGCAAATCATTCTATTTTCAATTTGGTAAAGGGGGGAAAAAAGCTTCAGTGAAATCCAGACACCCTGGGCAGTTGGAGATGGGAAGAGCGAGTTCCACCAGGGTGGGTGTCTCCTGCCATCTGCCAGGAGCTCCTGGCTCCTGTCACAAGCTGCCACTCGCCCGTCTAGTATCTTTTGGACTCAGTAAACCGAGTTTCTACACAAAGGACATGGAATCATTCTCATTTAACAGGACTTCAACTGAGAATTTTATGTGCAAACATGTAGGAACTGCAAGATAGGCAAAAATAACAAGTGGTGAGGTGATGATGGAGAGGTTTGAAATCAGGGCTGGTGTGGTGGGAAACTGATACTAAATTTTTGCCTCCCAGGGCACGGCGTGGGCTCTTCCCTCTCTTAGAAAAGCCTTTTTATAATGATCTTGGCACAAAGAGCAAGCATTAAAATCAAATCTGGTGATGAACAGAAGTGGGAGGCTTCAATAATATGAAGGAACTGGAGTATCTCGGAGAGTGGATGACAGAAGAGTGAGAAGCAGAGATGAGATGAAATGTAGCAGCAGAGACAAGGATATGAATTTATGGACGAGGAGAAATTCGGGAAGGATACCGAGAGTGTTTTATTGGAAATTAGTGAGGAAAGGAAACTGAGATTTAGTGGTTGATAGAGGATAGCAATGAGCCGTCACGAAGCTGTGAAAAACCATGTCAAAAAGTGATTCCAAGCTCAGTAATGATGCTATCAAATGAGAAAGGAATTCAAATTGGGACAGGGGCAAAAAGCTACCGGGATGATACCACAAATACAAGACTTGTATTAAGGAGGGGAAGTGGCTGGATTTCTATGTCAATGAGGCCTGAAAGGAGCTGCGATGTGCTTTACTGCAGACACAGCGCGGGCACGGACAAAACCCGACTTTTCCCTTCTGGGACCCGGCCCGTGGGCGGGGCCGCACCGCCTCCGTCACTTTGATTGACAGCTTCTGGGGCGTGGTCTTGCCTGCCCCGCCTCCTGTTGGGCGAGGGGGCGTGTCCCTGCGGCTGCATACCGGGCCCCGGTGATTGACAGCCGGCTCCGCGGGGAGGCGGGGCGGGCGGCGCGGTTGCTCGCGCGCCCATTGGCCGGCAGCGCCGTCGGGTGGGCGCTCCCGCGGCGCTGATTGGCGGGCGGCGNCGGCCCCGGGAGCGCCCGACCGAGCTGCCGCGGCCGCGCTCCCCGCGAGCGGGCCCCGGGCACCGGCAGCGCCGCGGGGAAATGGTGGATTTTCACGGATTCGGTTAAAATGGTAACAATCGGTTTACGGAAAACGTGCGGTGCCCCGGGCTTTTACTAAACTTGGCCAGACAGAGCCGGCGGGGATCAGCGGGTCGGGCTGAGCTCAGGGAGCTCTTTCAGCCTGCGGGAGAGGTTGGCTCTTCTTGAGACGGGAATTGTTGTGCTCCGGCTTGTTGGGGTAATTTTTGGTATTAATCGCAGCTTCGGAGTCCATCAAAATAGATTTTCCTTTATGGAACTCCCTCTTGAGTTTTCATTTGCCATTCTTAGCCCAGACAGCAACACGTAAAAACAAGCAAAGGAGTTGGAAGAACTCTTTTTCAAGAGCAAAATGTTGTTATGAGGAGTTGCCATGACTGAATTTGGTTGATTAAATCAAATTAATTTGGATTTGAACTGTATGTCCTGTGTAAAGAACTGCTTATGGAGGGGGTCTTGTGTTTCCTAATTCCTTTTTCATCTTAGAGAGGGGTGCTAGAATTAAACTTTAACTGCTTTAAACCAGAACTTACTCATATATGTATATTGGCAAGGGAATTCCTGCTGTTCTAACTGGGGAGTTTCATGGCTTCGTGGGCTATAGCTTTAATGTTTCTTCCCTACAACCAAGTTTAGTTTTCTAAGACTCTTCCATTTAGTCTGTATGCATAATCAGCTTCTATACTTTAAATTCAAAAAGCATTGCAAGTGTTACTGTACAACTGCTTCAATATCTCTTTACTCTGCTTTGATTTGGTAAATACAACAAATTCATGCAAATCCATCACTAGATTTCTCTGCTACAAAGAGAGGAACAGTGCAATCCACTCTGTTTAGAGCAGCAAGGTGGTTCATAAACTTAAAATGGTTTAGAAGTAGGAAGTTGGATTTCCATGAAAGTGTTTTCCAGTGGCAGTTGGACCTGTGTTTCTAAACATGTGAGTGCAGAATGAAAAAATACAATTCCATGGACCACTCCACCATAGCATTGTGTGTATCATGGCACAGCTGCAAGCACATCCCTTTATAATGGGAAAAACCTACATTCATTCAGCAACTGTGATCAAATAATCTGATTAATAGTGGATAATGGGCTGTATATCACGCTCTGATTTTCTTTAGTCTGGTGTTTCGTAACCCACCTGAAGGACACGTGGGGTGGTTGATGTCGGAGTTTGCTGGAGCTGCGGGGGTTCAGCCGGGGCTCACCTGGGGCGGTTCCGAGCCCTGCACGGCCGGGGCAGCTCCCGAGGTTTGTTTCCCCCCGGACGCTCCTTGGCAGGCTGGAGAATGGGGATCTGTGGGATCCCTGCGCTGTGCCTGTGCCGGGGTGAGCGCCGCTGGCTCTGGGGGTGCTGGCCCCGCTCCCTCCGGTCGTTCCCGCGATCCGCTCGGTTTTCCTGCCTGTGTCACTTCCTTCCCTCGGCTCACACGCACCCAGTGACACCCGGGGGGAGGGACCGGCTCACATCCCAAATCCCAGTCTTTTCCTTTAGTTTGTGAATGAGGAGAGGGATCCTGGATACGTCCCACAAGGATCAGCCTCGTAGAGCTCTCTGATTTTCCCTCTCACTCTACAAACCAGGGCATTTGTGATTTCCTAAAGCTTGGGCACAGCAGCGTTTTGGTACCACTAAAACTGCCCATAGCAAAGGACTCCAAATGAAACTCTTTCCAAGACTTTTTTGAGACCTTTTACATAGACACAATTTATCTAAAATTTCCTCATTGCCCCTGGATCTGCCAATCACTCGCCCAAACCAACTTTGCTGCTGTGGTGGTAGATAACAAATACATGGATTTATTCACTTTTTTCTCTTTTAAACCCATGTGTCATCGTGTCTCCCACTATCACACCACATAAAACATGATCTCGGGTTAGGGGGGTTCACAGACTTCCTGTTTTTATCCATGTGCAGATACTTTTGCTGTTCCAACTTTGGGATTTTTGTTTTCCAAAACTGTTTCCATTTCTGACTTGTTCAGACCTGTGTAACAAACCACGGATTTGTTGAAGTGAATGCTTTGTGGAGAGGAATAACTTTCTCTGTGAGCAGCAGTTTGCTTTTATCGAAGTTATAAAAATCCTTGAGTGTAGTTTTTAAAACATGAAAAGCATTTCCTGGACAACATCTTTCCCGCACAAAGCAGAACTGTGTTTCCCAGACCTGCTGGAGACCAGGCAAAACAGGGTCTCTCAGTGCGCTCCCAAAATTGCTTCGTTTTCATTTGTAGCAGCTTCTGCATTGTGCGATTAATGTAAGGCTGCTCCACGTGCTGCCCCAGGTCAGTCTGTGGAAATCCTCTGCTTGGATGGAAATAAAGGAGTATTCATGCTTCTCGTTAAATCCATCACAGTGCTGTCCTCACCAGAGACAATTTTTCCCTACACACGCTTAGATCAATATTTGACTTTATTTTATATTTTTAAGAGATAAATACCGTGTCATGTCCTACCTCATCAACATAGGGATGAATTACAGGATGTATGGTTTAATAGTAGTAAGACTACTCAGTGTAAGACTACTAAAAAATGTATGATAAGATTCAAACTCACCTGACGTTGTTCCATCACCTTTGTTAGAACCTGAACTGTTCCAGTTTTATGAAGATAAATAATATTTCAGTGTTAGAACGACTGCAGTGAGTGAGATACAGACCTCACAGGGCACTGACTGGGGTTTATAGAATATTTTGAGTAGGAAGGGACCCACAGGGATCGTGGAACTCCTGGTCCTGCTCAGGACAGCCCAGCAATCCCACCCTGTTCCTGAGAGTGCTGAGCTCTAAATTCTCTTTGTAGCCAAGCTGCAATCACTAGTAAGGGACACATAGTTGGCTGGATGTGTCCTCTGTGGCACAAGTGAGTGACTGAGCGAGCTGGCTGCACACAGCCTGGAACCTGGGATCAAACACCTGTAGCCAACCATTGTAACCCCTGGTCTTTGTTTTCCTGTGATGATACTGTTTAGAGGAGAATTCTTCTTCCCAGACATATTCTTTGATTGACTTGATTTCTTGTCATGACCCCTCAGTTATAAACTGCTTTCATAGCTGGTTTGCTTCTTGCCCAAAGGAACTCTGCCAAGACAAGCTCTTCTTCATCCTCCTGGTCTCTGGCCAAACCCAAACTGCACTGTAGTGGAAAACTTGTGTCCCAGCTCTTCCCTGAGTGTTTTGGGTGGTAGGAACCTCGGGGATGTTCCAGGCCATGGGTTGTAGTGTCTTGTTGTGCAGTTTCAGCCTTTGCCTGCGAGGTGACTCCAAGGCTGTGCTTAATACCATCAAAATGAAAGAATACCAGTAAACTGGAGACAGTCCAGTAAAGGTAAAAGGTTAAATGTTCAACTGTAAAGCTGGAAACTTTAAAAAAAAAAAAGAAAAAGTTGTGCTGTTGCCTACCTGGAACTTTAGCTTCATTCACAGCTGTTTCTTCACATTTTTGTCCCACAAGGGGTTACTTAGTGCTGAGATAGATCCCAGCAATTATTTCCTTTGGCTGATGTGCTTCTCAAAAAGCAGCCTCTTGCTTTGGTTGTGTTACTTACACCCCTTGCTTCTTTTGCACGCAGTTGGAATGTCAAGGAGTGCTCTCCCTTCTCCACTGCCACAATGTGGTTATTGTCTCATTTGGCTTGTCTTGGACAACAGAGGTTTGGTGGGTTTTGATTTGGATTTTTTTATATTCTCTGCTCTGCGTTCCTTTTTTAAGAGTTTTTGTGTAATTAACACCTTCTGCAGATGCATTGGGAGATTTCTTTTCATTCCCTTTCACGATCTGGTCTAGGCTTGATGTTTCTGGGTTTTGGTATAACATTTTGAAGGCCACAGTGGATGTATCTCAGATGTTGGGTGCTCTCAGGACTGAGTTAGGACTCGCCTTCCAGTATCTGAAGGGAGCCTGCAAGAAAGATGGAGACTTTACAAGGGATGGATGGACAGGGCACAGAGAATGGCTTCCCAGTGCCAGAGGGCAGGGATGGATGGGATACTGGAAGAAATTCCTCCCTCTGAGGGTGTGAGGCCCTGGCACAGGGTGCCCAGAGCAGCTGTGGCTGCCCCTGGATCCCTGGCAGTGCCCAAGGCCAGGCTGGACATTGGGGCTTGGAGCAGCCTGGGACAGTGGGAGGTGTCCCTGCCATGGCAGAGGTGGCACTGGAGGGGCTTTGAGGTCCCTCCCAACCCAAACCATTTTGGGATCCTGTGAAACCTAAAACAGACCTGGGCAGAAACTACTGGTTGTAGCAAAGGTAATCCTAGTGTGACTTCTGTTCTGAGTGGGACTTCTTCAGATGTTTCCTCCTTACAAATAGGTGTATTTTTCCCGTTTTGCCTTTACCCTTCGGCAGGATTTGCTCCCTGCATGCTTTACAAGCTGTATGTGTCCCACATCTGTCGTCTTTAAGCATTCCAAAAATCTACTTTGTTATTCAGACATTGATTAATTATGAAGCCAGTCTTCTGCATAAAACATAAGCTAACTGCTTTGGAGAGACTCGTGAACAAATGCACGACATGAAATTGCAGAAACAAATAGTCCCAATGAGTCCCTTTTACAGAGAAATACAGATGCGAGTCAGTCCATCATTTGATGTTCAGCAGCTGTTCCCAGGACAACTCTTCCAAATGCAAGTGATTACCCATCAAACCAGTGCCATGAATCAGGGACGAGTGTGGAGCCATGGTGGATTCTTAAAATTAAGTTTCAGTTATTTACAAATCAGCTTCAAAAACACTTATTTAAATTCAAGCTCCTCAAAGTGACATATTGAGGGAAGAGAGGAGGAGCTGTGTATATCAGGCACTGCACACCTGACACACCATCGTGTGAGTAGGGCTGTGATAGCCTCATCTGGTTCACAGCACTTCCAAAAGTCCCAATTACAAAAAAAAAAAAGCTTTACATTCAGAACTAGGGTTCAGGTCCTCCCAGACTCTCTCAGAAAGGGCAGATTCTCCTGGGCATGTCCAGAGCTGATGGAATCATTGCTTCAAATTCCATGCCTAAGTAATGCCTTAATATCAGGAAGGATTTAACCGAGTGCGTTTTTTGCCAAGGAGACAACACTTTGTCCCTAAAACCTTTTTGAGTCTTGATATGTGAGACACCAGCCAGGCAATCCAGTGGGCAGGAATGTGCCAGGAGCAGAGTGGCAGCACGAGGTGCTGCTTTGTTAGCTGTGGCACGGTGCCTGCGAGCCAAGTGCCCAGTGCAGTCCCATTTTGGACAAAACTTCACTTGGCAGCTTCCTTTACCTTTTTCCATATCAAGGAATTTAGGGTCGTTATCCTTGCTCAAGTAAAGGATTCATTTCCATAGCTTTTAGACCTTCATGCACCATCCATCACAGCCCAGCTACTGTGCATTTCTCTCCTTTTACATCTTTGGTTTCTTCTCTAAACATCACACAAAGTTCTGCTAAATATCACTTCTCAAAACTAACAGGCAGTGGGAGAGAAGACTTTAAGTTGGTTACATCAGGAATCTTCAGAAGTAATTCTTAGTCAGTGGAACATACAAGAAAAAAATCTGTATGTGTTTTTATACTGCTGCAAGGCAAGAAGCCTCAAATTAAACCTGCTGCATTGTACTTTGCCAGCAGACGGTGTTCTTAGTGCTGGACAACTTGAACCTGTTCAGCAGATCTTGAAATCTCATAAAATGGTTTGAATTTTATTCCATCAGCTTGTTCTGAGGGAAGAGAGGAACGTGTTGGGGCAATCAGTGCAAGTGGGTTTGTGTTCAGAGATACTCCGAGATGATTCTTCATCCACATTTTAATTTCTCTTTCTACTGGCCGTGGTTTGTTCCACTAGCAAGCAAGAATTCAGAGTTAACGGGATATAAAATGGGAAAGAACAGACTTTTACCAGGTTTTCCTTGGCAGAAGCACGTCAGTTTGCCCTTCCTAAATGACCTGTGATGGACTAGCAAATCTGTCCAAGTTTTACTGTTTGTTGTGAAGCCTTTTGAACAGAATTAGGGGCTGGGGATATTCATTCTCATCCTTACTCTGGCCAGATCCTTCTATGACATTGGACAAGTGACTTAGCATTTATCTGTCAGTTTATTATGTCATGGTATTCGGTTAAGTTTGGGCTTTTTTATGACTAAATGAAATCACAGTGTATTTGCAAAGATCCTCTAAAGGATTGTTGTTCTGTGAGCCAGCAGAAAACCAGTGCAGAAGTGTCCGAGGTGCAGAAATGCTGCTATGGCTGATGCTCACCCAGACAACTTACTCCTAAAATTCTTGTGCATCACAGATGAACAAGAGGCCTTGAAGTCCATCATGAAGGACCTGGTGGCACTCCAGATGGGCAGACGTCACCGGCTGCCTGGCTATGACACCATGAAGAATAAAGACACTGCTCACTCCAACAAACAGGTGATGGGCCAGTCAGTGAATACCTGAACTGGTGCCCTGGGGGCAGAAGGGACAGAGCAGGTGGACAGAGGATCTGCTGCCTTGGCTCTGTCCTGTGCTTCCAACAGCCAAAGCATCAGATGTGAATTAGATCCTTTTTGATCCTGCTCAGGCTGTGGCAAATATGGTAGCTTTTCTATTTTTTATGTTTTTATATAATATTTTATGTATTTTATATATAATATAATATAATTTTATATATTATCTATTGTATATGCTATATATTTATATATTTTAATAGAATATTTAATATATATTACATTGTATATGTGTGTGTATATGTTATGCATGTATTTCATAATATGCAAAATCTTAGTATACTGCATTCTCCCCACGTGTATTTTTGATGGGGTTTGATCTGCCCAGCTAAAAAATTTAGCAAGTGGCTTTCTGATTTCACAGTCATATTTCCATTTTTTAAAGTGATTTTATTTTTTTTTAAAGAGAAAACACAATGCCAGCAGTCCCCCCCTCTTGGGCAGCCCAGCAATAACGAACCAGTGTGCCTCTGCAGTGGAAGAAAAAAAAATTCCGGTGAGAAAGCTGGCTTCATTTCCATATTAGCAGTCATAAATTAGGAGTATGAATTCAGGTTGTGTGCAGTGACTTTATGGAGCTGCTTTATGCAGGTGGGAGGCCAGGAAAGCTTTTCTTCCCTGCCTCTGTCCTGATGTAGCAGTGTGTGCACATTTAGTGTGGGGTCAGGACAAGGGGAAAGGCCTTAAGCTGAAGGAGGGCAGGGTTAGGTGGGATATTGGGAAGGAATTGTTCCTTGGGAGGGTGGGGAGGCCCTGGCACAGGGTGCCCAGAGCAGCTGTGGCTGCCCCTGGATCCCTGGCAGTGCCCAAGGCCAGGCTGGACACTGGGGCTTGGAGCAGCCTGGGACAGTGGGAGGTGTCCCTGCCATGGCAGGGGTGGCACTGGATGGGCTTTGGGATCCCTCCCAACCCGAAGCAGTCTGTGAGTCCCAAGGTGATGAGTGCTGGAGTCAATGCTCTGAAGTCTCTTTGGGTTTGTTCCACTTTCCTCCAGACTTTTTCATGGAGAAAACGATGGTATTGATGTTCTGGTGAAAAGGAAGGACAGATTAATGCAACTTTGTGTGGAGATGCTGAATGTCATTTAAATGAAATGCTTCAAAGCAAAAGCAGCAATTTTAGTCAAGAACTGTTTGTCCATTACTGTCGGTCAAAATTAAATCAAGTTACTGGCAGCAAGACTGACATGAGCAGGAGAAGTTTCCTATGTCAGTAAAATAACTCTTCTCAGTTTTATTCCTGTTACAGGTTTAAGCTTTTTGGAGCAGGCTTTGAAGTTCATGTCTGTCTTCCTTATGCTTTGCCTGTTCGTAATCTACTTGTGCAGCTGCATCTGGGATTTCCTTGAATGTGTTGGACAAATCCGTAGATGGAGTAGTACAAAATCCTTTCCAAATCACTGTGAAACAGAAATTCAGAGATGCCTTAAATAAAAATCTGTAATTATGATTTATGATACCACGTCACAGAACTGGAACACTGAAATGCTAAATTTGGATTTGCCTCTTTAATCATCTCTGAGGACAGTTTATGTGAATTGCTTTAAGAAATGATGGGTTCGCTGCTTTCAAGGGAAACTGAAAGCACTGAATGCTTAACTCCTCTAGGTTCTCTCTGGAATGGGAGCACCAAGATCACTCTGAACACCTTTCCTTAGATCTTTGATAAGTAGACATGAATGGGCAGTGTCAGGTCCTTTTGGAAAAATCAAGCAATAAATGCCAAATTCCATTCCCTTTTTCCTTTTACTCCAAATTACAGGCTTCAAAGCAAGCAGTGGGGTTGAGAAAGTGGCTGGAGTTTTCTTGGGTACCAGCAGGTTAAAGAGAGGTTTCCAAAGAGCCCTGGGGATCTTATAGTGTTGTCTAATTTCAGCTGGTGAGAGCTGTGTCACTTGGCTGCTCCAGGGCCTAAACCACATCTTGAGGTCAGAAATTTGTTCTGAAAAATGGTTTGAATTCCATTTCATCCAAACTGTCCTATTTAGTTCCTTTAGACTGTGCTACCTAAAATAGTATAACGTTAAAACAAAACCAGAGCCTTACTTTCCTGAAATTCCTGGTATAAAGCAATCATTTCTCCATGCAATAGATGAACAATAAGAACAACCTTTTGATCAGGAGTTGGCTGGTAGACATCTTTTATAGGATGTTATTCCTGTGCTGCATTGTTCCTTTACTGCTCAGTTCAGAGGAGTTCTCTAGAATTTGTTTCATTTTGGAGTAATTCTGGATTAAGTTCTTTCTCTTTCCACATCTAAAAAAATACCCTTTAAGGTTAGGTGTGGATGACCCACCTGCAGCTGGTCATTGCTGGGATTGGGAAGGTCTTTTCCCTGGTCCGTGCTGTCCCTCCAGCACTGCTGCAGGAATCCCTGCTGCAGGAATCCCTGCTGCAGGAATCCCGTGTGCTCCCAGGGACTCCATGGGTGCTTTTGAACTGCATTCTTGACCACTGGGCCTGCCAGAAACTTCCTCCAGCTAAAGAGCATTTCCTGGCCACGTTTTTTTGAAGTTCCTAGATGTATGATTGCCTATTGTCTGAGGCTTTCACAGATGGCTTAATCTATTCCAATCACATAAATTGTGCAGCAGAAATGATGGAGTCTTATCAGAGCAGATTTTTCCCTTTTATTTTTATCTTTCTGACCTAAATTGGGATTTGAACTTGGATGTCCAGAGTTGAAAGTTCAGCTTGTTGACTCTTCCATGCCACAGAGCATCTTCTGAGTTTACAGTGACTGCACAGGTTGCACAGTCAGTGCTTTTAACCATCCAGATGGAGGTGATGACCCCTTTGATGAAACCTTAGAGCTTTAAAAGGTGGCACAGAATCAGCCTATTTGTAACTCAGTTTGAGTTCCAGGGGCTGCATTTTTGCAAAAGCAGAGATTTAGTCCATGTCTTAAGAATGGGAGGTGTCCCTGCCATGGCAGGGGTGGCAAATAAGAATAATAAATAGGAATAAAAAATAGGAGTAAGAATAAAGAATGTAGCACATTCCCTCTCTCTTTTTTGCCTTGCATGCTTTGAGCATGCTTAAAGAAAATTAACTTCAGATTAATAAGCAGTTAGGACTGAATTTCAGATTTTTCCCATGCAGTGTTAAAGATTAATTTTCTTTAATTTCAGTGCCCTCTGTTTAAGTGACAGTTTACAAAAATTACAGCTTAGTTTTTACCCCTTTCCTTCTCTTTCTCCTTCAGCAACTTCTCCATTCCTCACGTGCCGTGTTCATGTATCAGCCACTTGTTTCCACAGTCTGCTTCAGCTTCCATGGAGAAAGTTAAAATATTAAAGTCATGATAGGATGCATTTGTGTGCTGCTGTGTGTGCCAGAGTTTGATTGTGAGCTCACCTTTTGTTCTTTCTCCTGCAGAACGATGTCAGGATAAAGTTTGAACATAACGGGGAGAGACGGTAAGTGGGCCTTCACTGCTTTGATCCTCTGCTTAGGAGAGTAATTTACTCATCAGTAATTCAGCTTGAATATTTTGTTGGCTTTGCTTTCCTTTTTCCTGGAGGAAAATCACACAGTGAAGGCAATAGCAAACAGGTCACGCACAATTTGGTTATTTTTAGAGATCAGTGTGTCATAAAACACTGATTTATTTCCATAACATTTATTTGTAAGTGAACTGCAGCATTTTTAAAAGCTGCCCAGCCTGAAATAAGTTCAGCCTGAAAGTCTTATTTCAGATATGTTCCCATTTTGTTTCATTTAACTAAAACCAAATGAAGCTGATCAAATCAGTGTCATTCTTTTCTAGTTTCTCACTTCCTGATGCCCTGTCGTTATCTCTGCCCTGCTGTGATTGAGCAATAGATACAACAAGGGAAGATTTTTTTTTTCATTGGTGTAAAAGCTTCTTTGTTATTTCCTCTGATATTTGGTTTTGAGAGACATTCTTTTACAAGAAAACCCAGAAATAACTGAAATAGCAGTTTCAGTTTTTACAGCATTGTTTGCAATGGATAAAATTGCTGAAATATTTCAAAGTAGGTCTCAAAAAGCCTCTTATTTGCCATCAAATTGAGAGGAGCTCTCGAAACGTTTAATGACTGGTGGCTGTGTGAACACTCAGGAAGGCTCCAGGCTTGCCTGTGGTCTCTGAGTCTGCTCTCGCTGAGGGAAAAGGAGATCTTGGTGCTGGGTTATAACGTCCGTATTTTGGAAGATATTAATTGGGCTGTAAGCTTGAATGTATGTGCCATCTTCACAGCCATCTTGTGGGAATCCTTTGGTTCCTCCCAGGCCAGACAGTACTTCCAACATGAAGTAGTTCACAGTTTCCTGATAAAATGCAAATTTAATGGTACAGGAGTAGAAGTTGTCTGTAGTGATCCCCACAGCCTGTTCCAGGAGAGGTTGTTGGCCGAGTTGTTGAAGCTCCTCCTTTGTCAGATTTTGGGATTTCTGTTAGGAAAGCAGAAGTGTTCTTTGTTGGAAAAGCAGGCTGTGGAGAATAATTTCTACTCTTCCTCAAAACTTGAACTGTTTCTTTCACTGAAATCCTACATGATGAATTCTGTCACCGACTTTTTGTGCTGTGGGAGAAATTTGACACACAATCATTGCTGGGATCTGCTTCCTCCTGTGCCAGCCAGGTCTGCTCAGCACTCTCCTGTGTCAGGGGCTTTGTGGGGACAGCACCAGAGCCACAGTGGGACTTGTCACAATTTCTTGTCACACCACGTCAGGACAGGGGAACTCGGCAACAAAATCCTGTCACCACAGGCTTATCATCTTGCCTGTCTGCTGGGTGCATTTCAGGTGGCACAGAGCTCAGGGGGGCAGAAGGGGTTCTTTCTGGGTTTTTTTTTCTAAAATGAAAAGGTTGATTGTGTGTCAGTCTAATTATGCAGTTGTGCTTGCCTGAATTCCCTGCTCCCAGCACAGTGTGCAGTTCCAGACAGGGAGCTTGCACCAGAATGTCAGTGTGTGTGCTTGGTTTCACTGGAGCTGCCAGATCTAACCACAAATATTTAAGGTGGTCAGGCAGGAATGGGCTCCTTAAACCCTGCAGTCCAGGATTTTGTGTTAGAGGAGTGCACAGAGTTTTTAAACTAATAGAATTTGTGGCACCTGAGAACAGCTCTGCTTTTGAATGCATTGAGTGTAGAATGGGAGCCTTTATAAGGGACTGAGAGCTGCATTGCATTTGTGTGGTGCCAGAGCACTGTAATTTCATGTATGGGTTTCTTAGGAATATGTAGAAAATGTTATTGTGGGCTGCTTTTTAACAAGGACAATTATTTCCAAATAGCTGAACGTTGTAGGTCTGGTAGCAAGATAACCCTTCATGGGAAGGGGCTGAGGAAGCCAACTAACACCAGGGTTATTTAAAACAAAAGCTGCATCTCAGGAAAGGATACCCAGGGCTGATGAAGCTGGATGGGTGGGTGGGTGGTTGATTGGGAAACTGAGCCTTCTCTCCAAAGCACAGGTTCATCACAGAATATCACAATCCCAGGATGGTTTGGGTTGGAAGGGACCTCAAAGACTCAGTGCCACCGCTGCCATGGGCAGGGACACCTTCCACTGTCCCAGGCTGCTCCAAGCCCCAATGTCCAGCCTGGCCTTGGCCACTGCCAGGGATCCAGGGGCAGCCACAGCTTCTGTCTGTTGCCCCTATAGAAAGCCCCTCTCCCTCCCTTTCCTCACAAGCTCACGTGAGATAATTCAGGATTTCACTGAGTTGCCTCTATGAGCAAGACAGGTCTTGAGTTTCCATAGTCCACTCAGTAACCTGGAAGTGCAAACAGTCCCTTGGTCATTTGTAGTGTGCTGATGTAGCAAAGGAAACAGGAAGAAGATAGATATAAAAAAAATGAAAGTTCTTCGGTTGGAGCCAATTTTTTTCCCTAAAAGTAAACTAGCAAAAATTGCATCAGAAACAGCACTAATCTTCCAATTGGGGACAAAGAGTATAACCAGATATTATAATAGTTCATGTGTGAAGAGGATCTTGGATTGTTTAGCCTGGAGAAGAGGAGGCTCAGGGGAGACCTTGTTGTATCCTGTTATTTCTGCCTCGTGACGAGTTTGTTAATTGGTGTTCACAATCCAGCTCTTTGTGGCAGTATCTCAGCTCTGCCAGAGCAGGTGGTATTTTTTAAGCCAAGGTGCACAGGGCATTTGTATCCTGTTATGTGAAAGACATTTATTCAAAAAAGGATGCTTTTCTGCCTGGGGACAAAGGGATTCTATTTGAAATCTCCAGCTGAGTATTGCATTTTGGCAAACTCTATGGAAATGGGCCAGAGATCAATAATTCCTTATTGAAATAATACATATAAAGTTAAATTTGAAAGGTTCACTACCTGCTTGAGGATGAAAGGAGACCACTCAAACGTGGGTTTGATGGTTCAGCCATCTGATTGGATTGCACTGTCAGGTGTATCTCTGAACTGAGCCGGTGATTCCCTTTCCTCCCAGGATTATCCCGTTTGTCCGTCCCGTGCGCTACGAAGACGTGCAGCAGAAGGTGAAAACAGCCTTTGGGCAGCCCCTGGACCTCCACTACATGAACAACGAGGTACTGAGCTGTCAGTGCTCTCTGGATGGCACCTCCTTTCCCCATCACAAATTCTGTACCCAGAAATTTAATTTTCGGGTCTTCCTTCAATACAAACCATTGTTGAATCCCCGACCCAACGGCAAAGGTGCTGATCCTGATAAAGCATCTCACTGCTCTGTGTGTTGTACAGACATCAGCATCTTGTTCCCTTGTTCTGGTGTTGCTTAGGACACTCTCTTGGGAAAGTAAAACAGAATATTTGAAGTATTTTGCTCTCGAAAGCAGCTCCTGCAGGCCAGTCTGTGCAGTGAGAGGTGGCTGTGGGCACTGCCATCGGGAGAGGAGGTGACACAGGGAGCAGCTTTTGTCACTGTTAATAATTAGCAGTATTTTGGTGGCTTTCTCACCCTGGACACACTGGCTTTTCCTTGGTGTTTTTCCTGTTGTGGTGCTGCCCTAATGAGAGAGATGCAAAACCCCAGTCACCTGAGAGAGTGGGACAAAAGTGAGAGTTCGTCGTTAATAAAATTCCCATTTTAAGGTGTGAGTGGGCTGTGAAATAGAGGGTGTCTCAGCCTGATTTCGTGGAGTCTTAACAGCAAGTTTTAAATTCTAATTTGATTCCCTCTTTCAAAGTCTTTATCTTCTTCTTTCTACCTGAAACCCAATTTTCACTTGATCATGAGGTCTGGATTCATAAATATTCTGAGACCATTTTCTCATCAGAGAGTCAGGGGCTGACAAGTCTCTGACTTGTTCTTTGCAAACAGCAAATCCAGGTAGCAACTAATACTTTAATGGGTGGTGCTTTAGAGGAATTCGCATAGGGTCAGCCATTTCTCTGACATTGGAGTAAAACCTCATTAAAAAGGACAGTGAGACAATATTGGAATGAAAATTTGTGGAATAACTCAGCAATCAGAATCCTGTTTCATATTCTGGTATTTTTCTAATGTTTGTTTAAATACCTATTGTAGCAGTAGACTTTTTTTTTTCTTTTCTGATGATTTTTTTCTGTTCTTTATTTTGCAGCTCTCTATTCCTTTGAAAAACCAGGATGACCTGGATAAAGCTGTAGATCTCTTAGACAGGAGCTCCAATGTGAAAAGCCTGAGGATACTGTTGCTGTCTCAGGACAGAAACCATGTAGGTAACAACTTCAGGGACTGCAGCAAAATGAAGGGGTTTACCTAAAGACTCTAAAGCACAATGGCAGCATTAACTGAGAGTAACAGGGGTTATAAAATCACTCTTCCCAGGCACAAATGCATGTGTTTATCCTCTTTGCATTGGCTCAGCTGTAGGTATCTTTTTGTATTGGGTTTTTTTTCCTGACTTCAGCAGCTGTTTGGGGGCTAAAACGTTGCAGCTCTTTGAGCTGTCATGTGAAGGCCATTTTATATCAAATACCCAGTGGCTGAAGGCAGAAAACACTTGATGAGTTTGGTTTGCAGAGAACTTTTATTACCTTTGATTAATAGCACAGTGTTGAACACGTGTGGAATTATTTCACCTTTAGAGCTCAGGCTGTCCTTGAAGAAAAGCCTTCAGCACTTTTTTCCTGGGTGAGAAGCCTGGGGACAGCTCCCAGTGATTTTTCAGCTCTGTGGCCCTGATGCACTGAGTCCAGCCTGACTCTGTGGAAACTGAGTTGCCTTTGCCAATAGTGGTGTATTCACACCTAAGATGAATTGGTTTGTGTCTTGGTTCACTCTCATCTACCACAGGTGGCTGTGGCAGTGGGTGTCAATGTACTTTGCTTTTTTCAGCAGAAAAGATCATGATATGAGAAATAAATAAGTCAAGCTCCCAAAGATGCCCATTTTTGAAATGAATGAACTGCAAGCTGAAGAGGGCAAAAAGAGTCAGAAGTTTCCCTTATTCCTGATCTGTGACTGGAAAACACAGTTCACTCAACCAATATCTCTATTTTTTTCTTTTTCTTCAGAATTCAGGTCATGCAGCTTTTCAAGCCAAAGACCTCAATAGCTTAGATATTTGATTTGCAAATTACCACATTCTCTTGAAGAGTGTGACACAAAAAGCTGCTCTGTTGGTAGTAGCTTGTCAATCTGGAATGTTCATCCCTATTCAAGTTCTGCAGGTTTGAAGCTCAACTCTTGAAATAATCACACTTGTAATTCATGGAACTGTCATGATAACTTAAATGTACTTCTCGCTATTTTTTAATTTGATAATCCATGGTAATGGAAATACAAAGACCTTCAGGAGTGTTAACAGCCCTTTCCCAAGTGACTGGGAAGGTGTAGGAGGGGGTGATGCTGTTCCTTGTCCTGTGCCCTCTCCCTGAGCATTTGTTGCTGCCTGTTGTGAAGACAATACTTGGCAAGAAGGTCTTTGGTCTGACCTGGTGGAGTCAGACATCGTTGTGTGTTGTCAGGAAATGTCCTGTAAAAGGTGGTCTCAACTTCCAGTAGGACACAGTCAGACAATCCCAGCCCTCTGCTCCTGCCAGTGCCTTCAGGCTGCAGCCACATGTCAGATGAGACTCTAACTTTGCATGACCAGTAAACACTTGGGAAATCTCCCCCTGCACCAGCCAGTAGCCACTGCTGGTGTTGTCCATTTATTAGCTGTTTTTTCCTCTTTTACTCAAAGCAGAAACAAACAGCAAAGCCTTCAGTAAGTGCCACCATTTCCCCCCCTCTCCTCCAACTTCCTCTGCTGCTCAGAGTTGCCTGACAGGAGAGCCCTCTGTGGGATAAAGCCCATGAGCCTGAAGGAGGTTTCTTGGCTGCATGATCTCATCCCACTGAGGGAGCGGGAAGCATTATTTTCCTGAAGTACAGGATGCAGATTTTGTTTTGGTTGTGCTCTTTTCTTTTTCTGGGGATGGAAAGGTGACTTGGGCACAAATGTGTACAGAAAGCAAATGGACTTCACAGCAGTAGCTGGCTCCCTCGTACCGGGAGCCTGTGTTTATGAGCAGCATTTAGATTAGTTTTCTTATGCCTCTTTCTGTAACTCACTCCTTTTCTCAGTCAGTTCACCCCTGTTGCCAGTCTTTTATTTATGTTTAGAAGCTAGTGGGGAGAACTGGTGAAGCTGGAACACCTCTAGTACCAAAGCCAGACTGTCCATCAGCAGGGTGACCTCTGCACCCTTTATCCAGCCCCATGAACCTGCCCATGGTGGAGTGTATGTGATTTAAATCAGGCTCTCTCCCTACTCCCTTCAAGTGTATGCACTTATTAAATGAGCAACCATTCAGTATTTTGTTATTGAATTAAAGTATTTGAATTGTCACACCTTGTTTGCCTGTCATGTTCAAATAATTTTCAGAAGTCAGAATTTATTTCCCTGAGGTATCTCTGGTTATGTTCTTCTCAAATAAGATAAATTCTGTAACTCAAGAGGAAGGGACTATTACATCTGCTTGTAAAACCAGGTGTGTTGGGTCAAAGTTAAAATTGAAAGTGTCTGTAGGTATTGAGCCCCTGCTTTAACACAGGATCTCATTGGCTTGGAGGAGGTTCCACGTGTCTCATTCCTCTTCCTGCTTTGAATGAAATTAGGGCTCTGTGGAAAAATGATCTTTAATTAGATAATAGCTATGTAAGTTCAGGGAAGGATGAATAAATTCATCTTGGCATCTCCAGACTGTTGGTGCTATTAAACCCTCCAGAATTTGTTTTCACTTAGTCAGTCTGAATTATGAATTTACTTTTTAAAGGCTGTGGGGAGTCAGGTTACTTCTGAAAGAATGCAAGATTCAGAACTTATCTCTGCTGGCCAAGGTGGCTGATGGAAATTGTAGGTCCTTCTGTGTCCTGGCCTCGGGGGGTGACAGGAGCCCCTCGTGTTTTACAGGTACCTGGTGGTGTCAGACAGAGACTGCAAATGGTGCACTTGAGCTGCACAGTAGCTTCTTCTAGTTCTTTGACTCCTGTTTTAACACCATAATTGTAAACCTTCCTCTTTTGCTGCCTTTTTGTTTGTGTTTTCTGAATTAATAATAAGATAATAAGATAATAAGATTAATAAGATAATAAGATTTCAGGCTGTGGAACTGTTGCTCAGCACTTTCTTGGTACTAAGCATAATGTATTTGAAACTGTGGTCAGGCTGCTCAAGCTCCTTCATCTCACTTTATTTTATTTTATTCTTTTCATTTTACCCAACAGACCAGTTCTTCACCCCATTCTGGGCTGCCCAAGCAAGTCAGGATTAAAACTTCCCAATCTGTGGGGGATGTGAGCACACCCTATCAGCAGCCAGAACCCAGAAGTAGGCATCTCTCTGTCAGTGAGTATTTTTGCCACTTCTGCATGTTCTTGTTGAAATGTATCATTTGGGCACTAGTGTTTCTGGTACAGCATTTAGGAGAGCCATGAGAAATTGAAAGGTTATTCTGGGACAAGGCAGTTCATTTTCAAAAGCTCTTAATATGTTTACAATAGAAGGTTTCAAAGTTCCTTGCTAAGTTGTGGAACAGCTGAGGAGCTGTTAAAGGGGATGTCCTAAAGCCAGAGCCATTGTGGTTAGAAATTTGGAAAGCTGACGTGAGTCCATTAAGCTTTTTATTTAGATTGGCAATTTCAGTTCATGAAACCTAGATTTGATTTTTTTTATGTTGGGCTTTGGAATCTGTCCTGACTCCTGTAATCAAGCATTTTACTAGGAATTACTACTGCATATCCAGCTAGTGTCCTACATTCTGAGTTGCCTAAACATTCGCTCTTGGAATTATCAGGTGAGTAGAGCACAAGACAAAATCAGAGGTGCACAAAAGATAATGAAAAAAATCAGAGTAACATGTACCTTTGTCTCATTTCTTTGGGTTCCTGTTAGCTCAGTGATCTCCTGTTTAGGGTCAGGTCCATGTAAGACTTCTGTAATTTGTATGACTTCCATCTCTTGCAGATTTGTCTTATTTCTCCCAATTTCTGTGCTACAACCTTCTTTTGTAACTGTGCAACACAATTCAAATGGGATCTTGAAGGGTGCTCAAAGCTCTTAACCTTTATATGAAAAACTAAAACATGCAAAACACCTTCAAGGATTTATGGGCCCAAAAAAACCCAGAAAAGTCTGTGGTTTAGGATTTGACTCCATGGTGTGAAGCTCAGTGAGCAGTGAAAGTGCAGGAGGAAGGTGAGAGTGTGAAGGCCAGAGCCTGAAATGCTTCTCTGTGTAAAATATTTCTGCTTGAGAAACGAGAAATTTCTCCCTGCTGGAAACAGAAGCAGAGGATGACTCTGTTTGTTACAACAGCTGTTTTGGGGCTTGTCAGAGCTGATGCCTCAGAGCACAGGTGATGCAAGTCACGAGGCAGTACCAGGAGCTGGGAGTGTCATCGCTGTTTTGTCTGCAAGTTCTTCTCTGTGGCAGAGGAGTGCTTCAGTTTCATTAACTCTGTAAACTTGAGGCAGAATTATTACATGATTTTAGATCAGTATTTGCAGTGCAAAGTATCAAATAATAAATTGAGATTAAACCACAACTGTCTCCGTACTGGGGGGCCCAAACCAGAGTTGTATCCACACTATTCTGACCAAAGGTAGCTGGGGGAAGGAGCTCAGGGAAGGATTTGTGGACTGGACCAGTAGTTCTCAGTGTGGGACTTGTCTAACAAACCTGTTGTATCCTGTGGAGAGTTTGCTGATCCCCTTTTGTACAGTTTGCTTTTATGAAGCAGCAAACAAACAAAAAAGTGCTGAAAGCTTGTGAAGTACGTGACTGAAACGGGGACAGAAAGACTTTTCCCGTCCTTCCTAGTTTGAAGTTAATATGCATAAAAAGAGCAGCATTCCTTGGTCCTGAGAAGGCAGTGGTATCTATGCACGTCTGAGCACCACATTTCTTTTTTAACAGACAAATTGAATGCCAAAAATATTTTATTTAAAATATATCTATATATATATTTCTCCTTTACTGACATTCTGAGGTATCCAGATAATGGTGCCAAAGCCAACAGACTGTAGCGAGTGTCTGTCAGGGGTAAACTGTATCTAATGAGGGGCCCCTTCAATATCCCACTTACACACTCTTTCCTCTTATCCCAGCTTATGGATAATTTCTGAACAGCTTGTCATTCAGCAGTCAAGAAACCATTAGTTTTATTTTCTGAACATGTCAAAGTACTAGACTGTTATATTATGAAGAGGTCCAGAGGAGTTCCAGTTCTGTCAGAGGTCTGCTGGTAATTTGGCAATAGCTCGGTCTTGCATCCATTTCTTCTTCCTTCTCTTTCCCTATCTTTGGTTTGGAAAAGTAATGTGCCCTGTTTCCTGGTGTTTCAGGCATAGACACTCTCCAACTCGTACCACATCATGCAATTAAAGTCCAAAGCAGTGTTCAGCAAAAGGTCTTTGCAAGCAGGAGAGGGACCTGTGTGGCTGCTGAGCTCCGAAGGGCCTCGAGCCTGCTGTCACCAGTTCAGAGCTTTGGAAGTAAAGATAACTTCTATTTAAAAGAGGAAAAAAAAGAAAAAGTTGCTAAGCATTCTGGCAGGGCTTGTGTTTTTTCCACTCACTTCCTTTGATATACATGGATTTAGTGCCGACTTCCTTTTCCTGCCCAGGGACGGGGCCTTTCCACAAGAGCAGCTGGGCTGGTGCCAGCGGCCCTGGGCTCGCTCTGGCCGTGGCGCTGTCGGAAGGAGTGAAAGTGCTCCTGGGCGTGGGGCAGCCGCACGCCCTGGGGTTATCCCACCCTGCAAACGGCTCCAAACGGCTCCAAACGGCACATGAGCCCCGAGAGCTCCTTGGGAAGTCTGAGCAGCAGATGGTGGGCTTCACAGTCTTGGGCTTCATGATCTTGGAGGTCTTCTCCAACCTTAATGATCCTGTTATTCTGTTAATCCCTGGTTTTTATGTAGTTCACCCCCCTTGCACTCTAAGCCATGCCAGCATTGTTCATTTTCCTTCTGCAGCCCCCTCAGAGGTGTGTGCTCTGCTTTTCAGCCCCCTCAGAGGTGTGTGCTCTGCTTTTCAGCTCGCTTCTCCCGGCTCTTTGCCTTCACTCTTTATTACAACAACTTCTGTAGAAAATATTTTCCTTGGGAGAATATTTGCTGATCTTTACCCATCTTTCCTAGCACCTGAGTACACACAGTTAATTAAAGACAGTGTTGTAAGCAGCACAGCTTGAGAGCTGATCTTCACCTGCTGGCTCCAGCTTCATGGGTGACCTCGAGCAGATTGGCTGGACCACAGCAGCTCTTGGGGCTCACAGTGGGAATTGGTGGCAGCTGCAGGTGGATAGGTCACTGCAAAAAGGGGATTTTTTTTCTTCCTGTGTCTAAAGTTTCATCTTCTCTGAGATCTGCAAGGAAAAAATAAACCCGAAGGATGAAGTTTCTCTCAGTAGGTAGCACAAGAGAAACTCTTTAGGTAGTGCCACTAACAGATGATTAAACTGCTTTTCTCATCCTTTGGCCCCTAAACATACTTTCTGTCCTTTATCTGTCTCATCCAATTAACAGGAATTGCAGAGTTGGCCTCCAAAACAGTGGTTTGGCCCAAACTAACTGTAAAGTTTGATTTTTTTCATGCAGTAACACAGAAGTTGGGGGTTATTTCCAAAGGTAACAGTGCTCTCATGGGATACTGAAATTGCTGGGTGTCAGTATAACTAGCTCAGCTGATAATGACCAGCAGGAATGTGCTGTCTCTTAAAGTAAATTACCCTAATTGATGCAAACTTATAATTAAGACAAGAGTGGTTGCCCTGACAAGTGTTTTGTTTAGTGGAGGTTAGCAGTGGAGCTCATGCCCAAAAGCCAAGGAGTCCTGGAATCCCGCCTTCCCTGAGGTGCTGAAATTAGCTCAGGAAGCAGAGCAGAAGAGGTTGGAAATAGGTGACTGCTTTGTCAGGAGCCCCAATCACGTAGCGTCTAAAATGTCAGTACAGGTGCACATCAGTTTGGTTTTCCCGGTTCCACTCTGTCCAGACTGCAGGGCTCACTCTGGAATTACTGCGGTGAGAGGTTGGTGTTAGAGCAGATCTCTGGGGTTTGTTTCACGTGCAGTGTCAGTCAGCAGTGCTCTGAGTGCTGTCCTTGTCCCAGGTTCCCAGAGCACCGGCCGGAGCTCGCCCCCGCCCGGGTACGTGCCCGAGCGGCAGCAGCGCATCGCCCGCCAGGGCTCCTACACCAGCATCAACAGCGAGGGCGAGTTCATCCCGGAGACCAGCGAGCAGTGCGTGAGTCTGAGCCCGAGGCTGCCGCCTCAGCCCGGCTGCTAGGGGATTCTGCTGGGATCTGGGCCCTCTTTTTCTTTCCCAAATAACTCACTGGCTGTGGCTGCATCAGCGCCTTTAAGTGGTGAGGCACAGGTTGTCCAGAAAGTTGTGGCTGCCCCATCCCTGGAAGTGTCCAAGGGCAACCTTGGAGCAACCTGGTCTAGTGGAAGGTGTCCCTGCCCATGGCAGGAAGTGGAATTGGATGATACCTAAGGTCCTTTCCAACCCAAATCATTCTGGGATTCTAAAAGTGCTGCTTTGTGCATTTAAACAGCTTCAAACTGTAGCTGTGTAAGTTCAAAGCCTTTGTTGGGCTGCCAGAAGCAGTTCCCTGTTCTGGGCATTGCCCCTCCACCTCTGACTGAGCAGTTTTGGTGCTGTCACACGTGTGACAAGGTTTCCTATTACCAGGTTTGTGTGACCCTCTTGCTTTTGAAACTCTGCTCTCCATTCAAAAAAGTGGGAAGTGAGGCCAAAGGGCGACTTGCAGGTGGAGGCAGCAGCACCAGCAGAGATTGTTCCTGGAGCCAGTTGGGATCAAAATGCAGCACAAGGCTGGCTAAAACTTGCATTTTTCACAGCAGAGTCCTTCAGCAACTAAAGCAGTGCCTCAAATTTTGTATTAACCTAATTTCTGTGGGAGATAAAGGGAAATTGTACATTTAAGTAGGCTTAGGCTGCCTTCTTCAGCTGGACATCCTGCAGGCAAGCGGTCGTGGGCTCTGCTCCTGTGGCACAGCCTCTCGTGGGGCCTGGCCTGCACTGATGTTGCTGTGTGGTTTCTCCTGTGTTGCAGATGCTGGACCCTCTAAGCAGTGCTGAAAACTCGGTGTCAGGAAGCTGCCAGTCCTTGGACAGGTGAGCAGACAGGTACAAATGTACAAACTGGTGAGAACGTGCGTGCTCAGATGGAAATGCCAGTGGTACTTACATAAAAGCCTGTTTCCTATCTCATACATTTTCTTGGAGGGAAACAAGAACTTCCTACCTATATCCCAATGTATTTTTTAAAGAGCATTGACTATGTCTTAAGGCTGTGTTATTTTCTGGCACAACCACAGACCAACAATCTGCTGCTTCAGTGGCTTTATGTTATAAATACAAAATTCTGAAGCGAGCAGCCTGTGTGGGGCCAACCCCTCTGAGAACATCTGGCTGCAGGGTATTTCAATCTCTTTTAGACAAGGCTCTACTTGTTCATTTAAAAAATAAAACAACAAAAAAAATACCCAAACTATTTTAAGGTTACAGAAATAGATCATTACACTAGATTGCTATGTTCTGCAAGATACAAAATGAATTCCAGAGGTAAACAGGGGGGCTCTTTCTTTAATGAAGAGTTTGTTATAGGTTGATGCTCCAGATCTTTTTCTTCCCTTTCTTTGCTGATGGTGTTGCTTGAGGTGCTGGTGGGCAGCCAGAGGTTCTATTAACTTGAATAGCAACTGTGGCTTCCAAGCACCTGTAATCTTGGACTTCAGCAGGTTTTTAAGATTCCTTCAAGCTCATTCCTGTAGGTAACATGCTTTTATGTCAAGTACTTGGGGTTTGGATTTGTAGCTGTTCACTTCCTCCAGTTTCTGGAGTCACAAGGAAGCACCTGCAGTTAACTCTGTGTGTGCATGCATTTATTTACTGAGGGAGCATTGCTGATTTGTTACCTTCTGTCCTGTTACTGATTGTCCTCTCTCCCCTTTCTCTGCCCTTATTGAAGGAGGAGAGGAAATAAAAATAACCTTCCTGGTTATTTGTTGTAGGAGTGGGCATCATCTGGGGAAGCTGCTGTTGTTTGTGTGATGGGAATCTCCTCTGGAGTCTAAAAGCTGTATGAGGCTGCTCCATGTGCATGGGTAACAAAAAAAAGGTGCCAAAGGCACAGCTTTGGCACAGATTGAGTTTGTCTGATCTCTTGAGAGGTTAAAGACCTTGTGCCAAGTAAGGGGCCGTACTTGGGCTTTCTGGAGGAGCTCTGCTTACTGGGGAGAAACACGAGGGTTGGAAATAGGGTTGTTTGTGTTTAGGCTCATCTGCTGCTGGAGAGAGGAAAGTGCACCCAGGTTTTCATGAGAGGAGCTCTTGCCCCTCGTGATGACTCACAGGGGCAGGGATCCCCATTCTTTACTGCCCTGTGAGCACTGTCCTGCAAGTGATGCCTTGTTTTCCTCTCAGCCTTGGTTTTAGCCTTCCACTTCTTCTGTCTGAAGGAATCACTGAGTGCTGTACCACAGACTGGGGAAACACTGAATAAATGGCTCAAACTGCACAGAAAGGCCGAGTGCCCACACTGGGGAATAGTCTGGTTAGCTGGGGCTTAGCCTGGCTTTAGCTTTGCAGATGCAGTGTGAAATCTTTGCAGGGACAGGGATTTGAGAATCCAGTGTTCAGATGTATTTGCTTATATTTGAAGCCCTTGTAGGTTTTGCTCTGGTAGACAGCAAAACTTATTCTCACCTTCTTTCTCTAATAGTCCTTCTTTTCGGAAGTCACGGATGTCAAGGGCACAAAGCTTTCCTGATAATAGACAGGAGTTCTCAGGTATGTCTTTGGTACAAAGGTTATTTGATCCAGACATTTTCTGCTCTTGGCTGGCCGCCCTCCCTGCTTGCTGGGATTGTATAAATAGAAGAACTGGGGATATGTTGATGGAAAAGCTATGAAGTTATTTATTGCCTCTTCCTAAAAACCTGCTGTTACAGGAAAATTCTGTGATTAGAAGTTACATTTTTTGAAGGAGCCTCACTTTTGTCTTTGCTTCTCCTTCCAGACCGTGAGAATCAGATCTACGACAAAGCGGGCAAAGGTGGGACCTACCCTCGGCGCTACAACGTCTCCGTGCAGCACAAGGACTACAGCGATGGTGAGTTGGTCTCAGGCCTCCCACTCCAGGCTGCAAAAAGAAGGTGAGGCAATGGCAACCCTTACACACGAGTGCCACTCCTCACTGGAGAGCCTGGTCCTTGCAATTAGTGCTGGGGTTGATGCTCCCATGCATGATGCCACATTTTCATGGAAACCCATGGTGGTTGTTTGTGATTCTTAGTTTACTTTGTAATTCTTTGTTTACTTTGTCCTTTCTGGGGTTATCCAGGCTGAGTAGGGAACTGGGGACATAGCTGTTCGACTTGGCCCCATATAAGCAGTTTCCTACCACAGAGATTCATTATGCTTTGCTAATTTGCATTGCAGACTTGCTTCTGGGTCTTTTAAATATAGCAGGGACTTAAAGAATTACATCTCTGCTTGTCATATGGCTTTATGCAAATTAATCTCTCAAAATTTCATAAGGTGCAAGCTGGCACAATCTTTGTTTATGGTTTTTATTTGCAAGTGCAGACACGTTATCTAGGAAGTAATTTTGTATGTAGCTGTTAACAACACTCAGAGCTTGTGCTCGGAGCCTGTAAACCAGATTTTTCCTTTGGAAGGTAAGTTTAGATCTTACAGCACTGAGGGCATTACAGAGTGTTCTCTGCCTTCTGCTTTGGGAATGATCCAGAGCTGTACTGAACTCAGGCAGCATCAGCCCTGAGCTGTTACATTTTTGCATCTCGTCTGTTTGGCAGTGGGTTCTGCTCCAGGGGAACCGAGCAGAACGTGGGGTTCCTGTCCCTTCTCCCTGCTGCTCAACCCCCAGCCATTACCTTCCGCTTGGAAGCATTCATTTAAAAGCGTTCCTTTTTCCCCCAGGCCGGAGGACATTTCCCCGGATACGGCGTCACCAAGGGAATCTTTTCACCCTGGTGCCTTCGAGTCGTTCCTTGAGCACCAACGGGGAGAACCTGGGCCTGGCGCTGCAGTACCTGGACCCCCGGGGCCGCCTCCGCAGCGCCGACAGCGAGAACGCGCTCGGAGTGCAGGAGAGGAACATCCCCACCAAATGTAGGCACTCACTGGGCTCACTGGGCTAACTGGGGAAATGCTCCTGGGCTGTGGGCGAGGAAGGCTCCGAGGGTGAGCTCCAGACCCGATGCATTGCCATAACCTGGCTGTAATGAGCCATTAGAACTGCGCCAGTCCCTGGCTGTGCTTTGAGACTTGTTTGTCACACCCACAAGACAAGTCTTTTGCTTCTCAGATTTCTTCTGGGAGCTGGCCTTTCCTTTAGAAAGCACTGCAAATTCAGCTAAGAAGTAAAAAAAACTTGCTTGATCTAGATGATCTACAGGGTTCTTAAAACAGTCAGACAAGGTTGTTTATTTTCTTGCTATGTTAACAGTTGCAGTCAGGCTTTTGGGTTACAGTTACTCTCCTAGCTGAGAGCTGTATGTATTTCACTTGCTCCTTAGTAGAAGGGTTTACTTCTGTATTAATGGCATCCTTGAGTTGTTTTGTTGGACAACCTTCTATTATTAAAAAAAAACCGAATGGAACATAAGTCATTATTGCTGAACTTCAGATATCCCATACAGTAATTTAAGGATTAAAATGAAGAGTAAGCTTGTAGCAGAGTAAGGAACACACTAAAATACCGACTGGCAGTAAATCTGATTAAATTAGACATGGCAAAGCTAATCTCTCAGCTCTTCTGTATTTTCACACTGTCCAGATGGCTGGTTCCTGTCTTTGTTTTTAGAGTTTCATGTTAGATACAACATAATTGGATGCATGGCACTGCAGGAATTCTGGTCCTGTTGCTTTCAAAGTTGGAGCTGAAGCACTGGTCTTTGAGTAATATGCTTTGGGATTAAGGGCAGTCTGAAAAACTGGGCTCAGGTATTAATCTCTGGGTCAGGAGACTGCTGCTTGTGGAATGTGAGGACTCCTAATGCCCTGAGGATGGAACCTCCTGCTGGGCTGTTGGAGATGCTGCTTTACCTGGGTCTCGTGGATATCTTTATTAAGTCTGACTGTTCAGCAGGTAAAGAAGATACCCGTGCTAACATGGCCCCTACTGTATCAATGTCTAGTAGGGAATTATGACTTCTAATCTTTCTGGTTAGAGAGAGCCTTGCAGCGAAATCCTTCCCACAGAAGTAACCCCAAACTAGCTTGGCAAAGAAACTCAGAATAATGTCCTTCAAGTTGTCCCAGAAGCTTAAGTCATTCCCAGCTGGCTGGGATTGATTTAGCAAGGCTGATCCAGCTCTTCTTCATCTGATGCATGTGATAACTACAGATCAAGGGTTGGAAGCTGCTCTTTAATTGCTGCATCATCTCCTAAGGCAGTGATTGTGTAGAATCCACCTGCTGGTGGAAAGAAATTTCACCAATCCTATCGAATAACTTGACTGTAAAACACATTTGCAAAATGTTTCGTGGTGTCATTTTAATGGGACACCAGTCAGCAGATCCTGAGAGCCTGGATGGCTGGATTCTGTTCAGAGCTCTGCCACTAACTCCTTGCTCTGGGAGATCTCCTCATGTTTATTTGACAGAACACCTGATTCAATCCCAGTATGATGGAGATTGGTCCTTGAAAAGCCCACCCTTGTTTTTAAACAGTATAATGAAAAGAGAAATGATTGCTGCTCTCTTTCAGCTCCAAGTGCTCCAATGAACTGGCGCCGAGGGAAGCTGCTGGGCCAGGGCGCCTTCGGGCGCGTGTACCTGTGCTACGACGTGGACACGGGCAGAGAACTTGCAGCTAAGCAGGTCCAGTTTGATCCAGAGAGCCCTGAAACAAGCAAGGTAATTCTCATCTCAGCTGCTGAAATCCTCTAAGATCCTGTACAATGTCTCTCTCTGTCTGTCCTTGAAAGCTGGCATCTTATTTAGCTCGTACTAAGGTTTCAAGTTGTGTGGAGAAGAATAGGACTGATTTAAAAATTACTTTTCTGTGTTATTAACTTCAGCCTGAAACTAAAATCCATTTTCTGGCTTCATTCTTGGCTCTCCCTTCTCAGCTTTTTGGTTTGTTGCCAGGTTACTTGAGGAATACTAGACTGCCCTGTGTTCCTGGTTAGGCATAGATGTGAATGAAACTAAACCCAGCAAGAGTAGGGTTTTTTTTCTTTTTTGAACAAAAAAAAAGCTGCTTGCACATGCAAAACCCATTTCTGGGTTTATATGGTACACCCTGTATCAAGTGCATTAATTACCAGTTTTCACCTCTGAATTCTCTGTGTCCTTAAAACAAATTGAGTTGTGGGGTGTAAATTAATCAAGAAGAGTGATGTGACAACACTTTAGAGTCAGTGGAGATGGGACGGGCACCTTGAAATTATGGGACAGCACTCAGCTCCCTGCACAGGGGATAGAGCTGCAATGGCTTTTGGGTTCTTTACTAGTGTTTTAACAATGTACCAGTTTCCCAATATTGAACAAATTCACTTTGAGCTAGAATAACTGATCCATGAAGATTTAATTATTCTGATTTTATATGGGATATTGGTGCCAAGATATGTCCTAAATTGGGAAGTTCTACCATGTCTCTGTTGTAAATCAGACAGTAACTCTGAGCCAAGGAGGAACAGGCTGGAATATATTTGGAAGGCACTGAAACTCCAAACCTTAAACTATTATTTGGCCTGATTAAGCAGCTTCCTCTGGTTCCATGTGTCCCTACAACATCCAGATTCTTGCTCTAAGGTTCTGCATTCTCTCCCAGAGTAAGAGAGCTGAACCTGACACCTTCCCATGGCAGGGCTGGAAAGAGTTAAATGAGACTAATTTGGGAGAAACATTATTCCTTTTTCCATAAATCCTCATGCCTTTGATGTTCCTCCTGTTCAATCCCTGGATTCAGCAAGAACCTGATACTTTTTCTGAGCAACAAACATCTGTGATTCCATCTGAAGCTGTTGGATAACCTCTTTGCCTTTGCACTGTGATACCGTGTTGTCTGTGGCAAGAGCAGAGCAAAGGATCAGTTTCATGTGCAGAGCTGCAGATTCTCTGAAGTAAATAGGAGAGGAAGCTGTTGGTAGGGTTGATTCCAGTAAATCATCAGTGTGAATCAGAACAGGGCTGGGTGACAGAAGCTTAGCAACTCTCAGCACCTGTTGTTTTGCTGTCCAGTGGGTTGAGGTTCCAGTTCTGTAACTGTATTCAGAGCTGTTTCATAATTAACACTCCCTGCCCTCAGCTTAGTGAGAGAAGTGAGGTTATACCTGTGTTGGTGAAGAATCCTTTCAGCCACCCAGGGTAAAGCCATGCAGCTGACAGAACCAAGGCAAGAAACAAAGTTTCTCTGGTACTAAATCCATGTATGATACTGCCTGTGTTCTATCAAAGCTCCCACACCAACATTTACCTGCAGACAATACAGTAAAAATGAGCAGGAAGCCCTGGTAATGTTTGCCTTTTCCCAGAAGCAGATAAACTGATGTCATGGATTGCACTTCTCAGTGTAGTGGTGGTCTCATCCTGCCAGTGACATGACAAATTTATTATTTTTTATATTTATTATATGTTTCCTGGGGCTGCAATCTTATTTTCTCCTTCAACATCCATAGGAAGTGAGTGCCCTGGAGTGTGAAATTCAGCTGCTGAAGAATCTCCAGCACGAACGTATTGTGCAGTATTACGGCTGCTTAAGGGATCGAGCAGAGAAGACCTTGACCATCTTCATGGAGTACATGCCAGGGGTAAGAGCAGCACAGTCAGGGATCAGAAAGGGAGATGGCTGGGTTTGTTAGCTGGTTTATTAATTGCTGTGATCCCCCTAACTGTGTCATCCACCTCAGACCCTCTTAGGGGCTGCACCTTCTCACGCTGGCTCATAATGCCACCACTTTCATTTTATTTATGTCCAAATAACCTCTTTAGGTTTTTTCCTTAAGTGTCTTGTACTTGAAATTATTCTCTTTATTCTATATTCTCTTTAATAGTCACTAAAGCCAGTTCTTCAGTCTAAATTTGTTCTACCAAAGTACTTCAAAGGACTTGGGCCAATGTGTAAATCCTGGTAACTGAATTAGCAGAATCATGGTACAGCAAGTGAGGCTAAAACTGACTCTCCAAAAAGGGAGGCTTTTGACCCAGATCAGTCTGCTGAACTATTTTATTGCTTGTCTTCACAACCAGTTGTACCAGCAGACAGAACCTCCTTAAGCTATTGTTGCCTTGAAGCCTGTCCTTGCTGTTCTTAAAAAGGGCTTCTTAGGGCAGGATGCTCAGAGAGCCTCCCAGAATGGCTTCAGCAGAGGCCAGAGTTCATTGCTGGGCCAGTTGGGTGTGTAACACCCAGGGCTTGTGGGAATTGAACGGACACTGCAAGATTTGTCACTTCTTTGCCAATTCCTTCTGTTTGCTCTTTGCAGGGGTCGGTGAAAGACCAGCTGAAGGCGTACGGGGCCCTGACGGAGAACGTCACCCGGAAATACACCCGGCAGATCCTCGAGGGCGTCTCGTACCTGCACAGCAACATGATTGTGCACAGGGACATAAAGGGTGAGAGCAGTGGGCAAGGGGAAAGAACTCTCCCAGCACAAGTGCGCTCAGTTGGAGAGCAGAAGGGTTTCATGTGGGCACATACCAGATAAGGGCAGCAATGGGGTTCTTGATCTCATTGCAGCTTTGGAGGAAGAATTGGTTTTGGTGCCTAAACCTCAGTTTGTGTCCACATAAAAGCTGAGCTCTAAAGTTTGCTTGTTCCCTAGTGCTTCTTGTTCAGGACCTCTGACCAAGTGAAGTGAAGATTGACTTGTTTATTGTAGGAGTTCAAAGCGGTTTAATTGGCTACATATGTTACCCAGCTGACCAGAAAGCAATGCTTGCACTCACCAAAGCAGCATCCCAATAAAATCCTTCTCTACACAACTGTTCTCTCTCAGCCCTTGGCCTGGGGGCCCTGCTAGGCTGGCTGAGCTGTTTACAGGCACTGTAACAATGCTGGTGCTGACTCAGCTCTCATTTCCCTCCTCGCTTCACTTCCTTATGTTTTTCCCTGAAGTTTTTCCCATTTACAGCCATTAGCAATTGGCTTGTCTACAGCCTGAATTAAAGAAATGATGTTTAGCAGGTCACCTGAGGCTTAATGGGGAAAGAGCCATACCATGAGCACGGGTATTCGGGGTTGGATACCGTTCTCTAGGCTGCGGATCCAGCAGCTGCATTGCATGAAAACAGCTGTCTTCGTTTTTTGTTTCTGTCCAGGTGCCAATATTCTCCGTGACTCTGCTGGGAATGTGAAGCTTGGGGACTTTGGGGCCAGCAAACGGCTGCAGACAATCTGCATGTCTGGGACAGGCATCCGCTCCGTCACGGGCACCCCGTACTGGATGAGCCCGGAGGTGATCAGCGGGGAAGGCTACGGGAGGAAGGCGGACGTGTGGTGAGCCTTTAACTTGCTGTCCATACATCACTTCACAGCTTTCCTGGAGCCAGACAGGACAGACACCTTCTGTCATCTGAATATCCAAATTCACATCTCGTCTGGATGAAGTTTTAGGAGAATCGAAGTCACTGATTTGAGCTCAAGACGTGATCTTCTGCAGGCTGTGTTTTGAGTGTTAACACCCAACTACTCATTTGGCTTTTCAGGAACAGTTTCCACTCATTCCTCCCTTACACTGATAGCTGTTCTTTTGCTTTCTGGCTGGTGCAATGTCTTCATCTTTCGTATGTTCTCAAGCACTTGGTGGAATTCTTGGGGGTGTCCTGTGCAGGGCCAGGAATTGGGATGATGATCCTTGTGGGTCCCTTCCAACTTAGGATATTCTGTGATTCTCTGATATCCCTTAGAAGAGCAACTGAAGGTTGTTTAGGGAGAGCCCATTCATTTAGTTATAAAATGAGAGTTATGCTTAAAATGTGCTTTAGAATTTTAGCCTGAAAGGAAAGATGCCCAAACCTGGAATAACAGAAAAGATCCAGGTCAGATCAGAGATGATCTGCATGAATGGAAACTGTAGCTGTGCTATTATTGGCATAGCTAAGGAACAGCCTCTGTCAAAAGAGCAAAATGATCCTGTGCCAAAATGTTAATTTTGGAGGCCTTAAAAAGGTGAGATTATAAAACTTAAGTAAGTGACAGGGACAAAAGGTCTGGTTGTGCCTCCACAGTAAAGCAGGGCCTGTTTCCTGTACAAGCAGCAAGTGGAAACGCAGCTGAAACGTGTCTTGTCTGCAAAGAGTTAAGCCCTGCAGACTCTCCCGGTTGGGATGCTTGGGGAGAGAGTGAAGCACGTGCCCTTCCCCCTGGGTTGGTGCAGTTGTGGATTTCCTCTTGGTGCTGACATTGGTCCATTCCCATCAAAGAGTCGCTGCCGTTGGCCAGGCTCCAGTTCCTACAACCCCGATCATTATTTCGGGGGGTCAGAATTTTCCAGTGCAGCGCTGGTCCCAGGCTGGATGTGTATGGCCCAGAGGCTCAGAAACGTAACAAATCCATCCACCTGGCTCTGTGCCACTGCTGCAGGCCCCTCTCCAGTTTTCTTTTTCCTAAATAGCAGAATATGTGAGCTATTTGTTATTGCTGGAGTGACTTGACATGAAAAACATTCCTGCTGTTTGCTGAATATCTTAAAGAAACCGGATCTGCTTAAACGGTATAAATCAGTCTAAACAATAATATATCCCTGCTTGCTTTTGAGCAAACCCCCAGCACTTCAGCACACATGGTTTGCATTTTCTGTACTCTGTTCTAGTAAGTCTGAAATGGCTGGAAAACTGTAAAATTTTCACGTTGGATTTTAAACCTTGTCGAGAAATCAGTTCTTGCATATTCACTGCATTTAATTCCTTTCCTTCCTTGTCTTGGCAGTTGATGCAAGTCTGCCTCTCAACATGTCTTTCCCTTGCTTTTCACCTCAAAAGAAGGTTTAGTTTTAAGGTAGTGGAGGCAGTTTTGCCTTTTTAATGAAAGATGCGATAAAAACACAGGATTGGATATTAAAAATTCACTAATGGCTTTTACCTAATCTGTGGCCTGGAGGAAGCAATTAACCCTTTTTGAATAAACCCCAATCAGTGCAGTGCTACAGAAACCATCTTCCCTGGGAAGGTGTTGGAGTCACGTCGCCTCAGAAAGGTGGCTCAGCCATGTCCCCAGAATCACGTCCTTGCCCTGAGGTAGCCTGCAGAGCCCCATTAACTTTACAAGGAATTTTTCCTTAAGGTAATGATGCATCTGTCCCACAGGGGTTTAACTTACTGCCTTCCCAGTTTGGAACTGTTAGGACTTTAATTATTTTTTGACTGATGCTTGGTTTCTTGTGAAGTGGAGATATTATTAGGTTGGTTTTTTCCCAACGTGGGCATTTCGAGGCTGTGACTGAAAAGGGATTTTGCTGAAATGGCTTTGTGGGGTCAACGAGCTCTGATTCACTGAACCTTGAGTGTTAAAAAGTCTGGTTTCTACCTTGCAGCTCAGCAAGTTGAGCCTCTGGGCAACCTGGTCCAGTGGAAGGTGTCCCTGCCCATGGCAGGGGGTTGGAACAGGATGGGCTTTAAGGCCCCTTTTGACCCAAACCATGCTGTGACTCTCTAAGTGCCCTTGAGTTACAGCAGTAGCAGCAGCACCCGCAGTTCCACCGAGGTCAGACGGTGCCTTCAGGGACGTTCCAGGGCACCCCTTGTCCCCCGTTAGCACAAACGTTTCCTGAGAGGAGAATTTGAGCAAAGGGGGGCAGGACCCAGAGCCCTTTGCAGGCAGGGGGACCAGCCCCCTGGCTCAGCAGGTCCCTGCTCTCTGCAAGGGGAAGCAGCAGTGGGCAGCTCTGGCTCCGCGTCGGGGCACGCGCGGGGTTTGGGGGCACAGCCCCCGGAGCGGGGCCTCGCTGTGGGCTGCTGGGGAGCTCTCCCTGAGCACGGGGCGTTGCTGGGTGAGTTCTCACTTGGTTTTTTCCTGTCTGCTTCCCCAGGAGCCTCGGCTGCACCGTGGTGGAAATGCTGACAGAGAAGCCCCCCTGGGCCGAGTACGAAGCCATGGCAGCGATCTTCAAAATCGCCACGCAGCCCACCAACCCCCAGCTCCCCTCCCACATATCAGAACACTGCCGGGACTTCCTAAAGCAGATCTTTGTGGAAGCCAGGCACAGACCCTCTGCTGAAGAGCTGCTCAGACACCAGTTTGCACAGCTCCAGTACTGAATTACCTCCCTTGCTCCTGCCAGGCCTTCCGTGCCCTGTCCGGTCTAGTTGCAACTGCCCCTTGTGGTGCTGCATCTTCAAAATGCCAACTCAGCTGGGCCTAGTCCTTTGGGGAAGTTCTGCCAAGGAACTTAGGGTCTGCTCTCGTGCCTGATTCCTTCGTTTGCTGGACTGAAGTTCATCCTGCCGCCAGCTGTCCAAGCAGAGCTGCATTTTTGCCCCAGGTTAGCTGGATGTGACGTTGCAGCTGGCTGCGTGTTTTCTGCAGGCCCAGGAATGGGAATGTAACAACAAGTGTCTCACTGGTTGAACATAGGAGAAAATCTGAACCCAGGTGGGAACTGGAAGAGCTCCACTCTTCAGCAAAACAGAAGCATGCACCGGCCTCCAGACAGCTCTGTCTGTGGGAGTCCCTGGTTTTCCCCTGCTGGGGCTCCAGAGGTGTCTCCAGTACCTGAATCCAGCACAAAGCCATGTGTCATGGAGCATGTGCTCGCTATAGTATGGTATATTTTTCTTCTTGAGTATTCAGCATCTGAAGGTGTTCAGAAAATATTGATTCAAAAGTATGTGAATAGTGTTATTTTATAATGAACCCGTGGATTTGGGGCTGGGGGTGAGGGAGGTCTTTCCAGCTAAATGTCAGGATAATCAGACAGGTTTCAGCAGAATGCAATCACTCCAGGGCCTGAGGGAAGGGCTCTCCCACTGATCTTGGAAAATCCAGAGCTGGTTTCCAGGGTTTGATCTGTCCCAGCATTAAGACAGAGTCACTTCGTGTCATACCAAACAAATCTGTGCTCCTGCTTCCTCTCTCTGGGGCTGCTGGGTCCAAACAAAACCCCTCTGGAAGGGAATTCTGCAGAATTCAGCTGCCTCCTGCATCTCTTCGGCTGGTAACTTTTTGCCATCCTTTTAACCAAAGATAGTCCATCTGGTGCCCAGGAATTTACTTCAGAGTTTCTTTGAACACATGGCCCAATGGAAAATTGAGGGTTTCTTGGGGAGAATTACCTGGACACTCATTCTTGTTGTGCAGGGGAAGCTGGAATCAAGCTCAACCCTTTGCTGTGTGATGTTGATTTCCCAGTTCCATAAAAATGTTATCACCTAACTTAAATGAGCTTTTGTAGGAGTCAAATCAAACAGGGAACCAGAGAAAACATTTAAAATGGTAGCAAATACCTAAAATTACCTGGAGATCCCCATGCAGGTACCAGGAAAATGTACCCAAGTGATTGTGCACTTCAGAGATGCCACAAGTCAGAGAACTGAGGTCCTGATGGCCTCAAATCCTCTATGCTGATTTGGGCACTAATAATCTTTATTTCTCTCATGAAAGACCAGCAGTTTTTAAGTGCTGGGGATTCATGGAGTGATTATAAATTATCTCTGAGAAATGAAACTAAGAAAAGCAAATGTTAATTAACTAAAATATTGCTTTATAGGGCAACACTGAAGGTGTTCTGCTCTTGTATTGGAAACCATATTAAGGTTCCACACACCTCCACTCTTCTCCCCCATAAAAATTTGAAAATTACTTCATAATGCAGTAAAATTAAGTTTTTAAGTGAATGCTAATAGCAGGATAAGGCAAGTTTTAATGAAACCAAGCTCCTTGAACACGTGAAAAATACTGTGTTGAATTAAAAGAGGAAAAAAAAGAACCCTAAAAGCCCCAACCAACGAAAAGTCCCAAAAAGCTTTGACAATATGAAGTGTTTTTTCTGTGCCAAACCCAGAGCAAAGTGTAACCAATAAAAGCTGGAGTTGGTTTCCTTTCCAGGCTCCCTGCACTACTCCAAGGATGCACTGTCCCAGTTGTGGGCACTTAGGGGATCCCTTTTATGAAAGCCCTTGTTCCATAATTTATTTAATTCTAGTGAGAGCACTTCTATTGATCTTTTCCCCACCAGGAACTCAACTCCAGATTGTCCAGAGCCTTGGCCTGACTTGTGGCCTGCACTTCCCTGTAGCCACGAGGGGAAGCGAGGGGGTGACGCTCCCACTCGGAGTTAGGGAGCTTTTCACAGCACTTTGGTGGGAATGTGGGATCATCCCTGGAGTCTGGATGACAGAAGTAGGGGCGTCAGTACCGCTGGGGGCCCAGCTCTTCGAGCCTTGCAGCCTAAATATACCAAAGATTGGAGTCTTCATCCACTACCCATCGCCTGCAGGGGTCAGGAGCACGGTGACGGCTGCGGGGCTTTCCCTCTGTCCTTGGCTTGTCCTCACCAAATCCAGACCTTCTCCCGTGCTCTTTCTCTTGCTGTCCCACACGCTGTGATCTGGGAGAGAGCAGGGCGTGAGGAAACGTGTAACTTGTGATGTGTCAGAGCAGCTCAACCCTCAGGACCTCGTGGCTTTTACCTCACCTGCGCCACGGGAGGCGGTTCTGGAGCAGAGCAAGAGCACCAGGACTGACGGGCTGGGTCCTGTCCCGAGCCCCCGGCCCTTCCCTGTGCTGGCTGTGCCTCCCCGTGCAAGCCCCTGCCCTCCAGCTGCAGTGGCAGTAAATCAGAGCTGAGCAGTGACACAGAGCACGGGGCCAGCCTGGACTGGCGGGGCCCCAGCACCGCGCGTTCGGCACAGGAACAAGCCAAAGCATTACCTGTATGTTTGGAGATGCACTTTTATGAATGTAGTTTATATCGCTCTTTTTTAGCTCTTTTTACATCATGTAAACGGTGATGCCTCATACTTTTTTGGTTTTTTTATTTATATCGTAAAAGATCATATTTGGTGATTTTTATATATATCGACTGTTACGGGGTGGGGGGAGGTGGGGAAATAAATTTGACGCCTTTATGAATTTAAAAAGGAAAAAAAGCAGCTGGTTTTGCAGAGAATTTGCTGATGGTTTATAATGAGTAGAGCCAAGCCAAAATGCCTCTTTGTTTCCTCACAGCCTTCTTGATTATGGAAAAGGAAGATCTGGATTCCTGAGTCCACTGCTCCGATGAATAACGTGGGGCTGACATTGATACCACGGGCTTTTAACAGCCCTGGCAGCAAAAGAGTTTCAAGTGGACAGAAATGTAATTATACCTCAGAATTGAATTATGTCTGGCCTCTTTATCCTGGCTGACTAGGAAAAAACTGGGAATAAACTCATTTAGGGGAGAGTGGAGGAGGAGTGCCAGGCTAACAATAAGCTATTGTGTCGATTTCAAATGTCATGTTGGGTTTCCTGCTGTTCCTTCCAGTGAGGGATATATAGGGAATGTTGGGTATTGGGATCCCTGATGGAAGGTGCTGCAGAAATGGAGAATATTCTGTTTGATGAAGAATTTCTTATCAGAGTCCCAGTACCCTGAAATGGTTGAAACTAATCAGAAAAATGTCCAGGATTCCCATTGGAAAGGAACTTGGGGGAATTTGGCTGTCCCTGAGGTAGTTAGGAAACAAAGTAGTGACATTTTGGTCTTGGTGTGACGATTCTGTGCATTCCAGGTTATTTGCTTGTTCTCCAGAAAATCCCATCTTTGCCCATTCTAGTGGCAGTTAGGTTGCATTAATTTGGATGGGTTTTTTGGAGTGGGTTTTTTTTGCCTAATTTGGAATAATATTCCAAAGGACTTGAAGCTGCTCCAAAGAGTTCCCAACATAGACTGACCCAGAGGGAAAAGGCAGGTGTGCCAGGAGCAGTTCAAAAAGGAAGAAAAGGATTTTGTTATCACCACAAATGATGCAAAGCAGGGAGAAGGGGCTTTAACCTGGATTGTGCAGAAGACCTTGACCCAGTAGTCTCTATTTACCGACCGGGGGCTTGCAGTGCAAAGCCAGGCCAATGTATCATTTATTTACAATAAAATTATCATTTATATGAAAGCCTGTTTTGGTGGTTGTCCTTCTAAAAAGCAAAAATTTGGAGAAGGAAAGCCTCTGGATTTCAGACACGTGGAAGATACCATGAGCTCCCTTCCAGAAATGGAGCTTCCCAGCTGAACTGGAGGAGGTCTTGCATTGACTGTAGCAGTGATTTGGGGCAGAACAAGGATTGCTGTCCCTGAGCAGGGCAAGAGAATGAGTAACCACATCTCCAAATACTTTCAGGCTTTTTTTTTCCAGCTTGCTGTGTTAGGAACAGACAGAAATAGTGCTGCTATAAAATTCATCTGTTCTCCTTGCTGAAAGGCTGATTTTTTCCTGTTCATGCAGCTTCTCTCTTCAGTGTCACTGTCACTTAATCAGTGTTTGGGTGCCACTCTGTCCCTCCAGGAACTGGCCTCCCCAGCCCTCAGCACAAGCAGCCTCCAGTCGCCTTTTCCCAGGACGTAGCTGCTGTCAGTGAAACACTGAAATATTTGTCAATGTAAAATGTGAGCAGATCAGAAGAGAGGGGTTGACCAGCTGATACCTTCACTTTGAGGAGGTTCTTCCCAAAGCTGATGCCTTTCTTCTCCTTTCCCCTCAGTGTGGTCAGTGGGATATTTGCTTGAGATTCACATCTCGGCCTTGTCTGACGGTCAGGTTTCTCCTGGACTCCCCTCCTGGTCACCCCTCTCAAAAGAAAGTGGCTCCATAGTAATTCTGCTTTCCACAAATACAGAGTGTGTATTCCTAACTGGAATCTTCCCCACAGAGTGTCCTGAGCTGCAAGGGACCCACAGGGAATATCCAGTCCAGTGCCCAGCCCTGCACAGGACACTGCAAGAATCCCACCTGGAGGGTGGTGGTTGAGCAGGGGCTGGGAGAAGAAAATACTTGGAGCCTTGAAGGTAGAAATTATCAGCCCCAAAACACTGACTAAAGCACAAAAGAAATTGTCTTTTTATTTCTGGTAATTTGTGTTACGTGTGTTTTATGGCCCAGGGGAAGGGGACTTAAGGTACATTTCCTCTCTAAGTCCACTTCTGAAGCAAATAAAATATGAAAATCTCTACAGAGGGTGGCTGTGCTGTGGCTCTTGCTTTTGGGGTAGTAAAGTGTGAGCCAGGAACAGTGTCCTCTGGATTTAACACTGCTCAGGTGTGCATGTACTGCTTATATCCAGGAAATGCTGGCATGATCCACTCTCCTGTCTCTGGTTCTGCAGCTGAGCTCTGCCTGGTGCTCTGTCTCTCATCCAGAACTGGACATTTGGATGGTAGGGATGTGTATGGATTTATATGGGTTCATACTGGTTTTTCTTTTTCCCTGAACAGCTTTTATTGCATGTCAGACCTCACCAGGGGCCGCAGCTCCTCCCGAGGGGCAGCTCCAGTCTCTGCTCTCCTGACCAGGATCAGGGAACGATGGGTGGAGAGTGGCCTTTAGATAAAATCTCAAATTTCAGTTTGGAGGAGGGAAGGAAAGATACACCACCATTATTTTTCTGGTTTAATGTTCTCTTTCTAACTGAAAACCCAGCCTTTAAAACCTGGGGGTTTCACGCTTCCCCTACCTGAAAATCCTCTGCTGTTGTTGGAACGCTGCTCGTCTCGCTGTGCAGCAGCCTGGGACTGCGGGAATCGGGAAGTGAGGCCAGCGAGCGGCAGGAAGAGGAACCGAGGGCTCTGCTTTCATTTTCTGGGTCTTCTGAGGAAGGAAGGGGCCGGGGAAGGGGCCCCAAGCCTGAGGCAGCCCTCAGCAGGGGTTTTGGGGTGTAAATCTGCCACCTGCGTGGTGGGGACAGTCAAAGCCCTCGGTGAGGCCGAACCCCCCGGGAGCCTCGCCAGGGTCTGTGTGCACAGTGTGGACATTTTTATTTGTGCCTTCTCCTCTGGACTCCCCTGCCAGCCTCACTCGTAATGTTACACACAGGTACCCAGGAATGCTTCCTTGGTCCTGCACGGACAGAGGCTCTTTCCGCAGTACCTGGGCAGTGAGGGGCAGAGCTGGCCACTGGTCCCACCTCCCCAGGCCCCTGGGAACACAGGACGAGACAGGGAAGGCTCAGAAACCTTGTATTACAAAAATAAAGGAGCGCGTGTGTTGCGCGGAGCGGCCGCGAGGCTCCGGCGCAGAACGTACCAGTGGAAGGCAAATATAAAAAAGAGACACTGTTAAACAGTGGCAGGGCAACATCCTTAAGGCTGAACCATCCCAGCTGAACTGAGCTGATGTAAACCAAGGACCCTCCTTATCCAGAGCCCCGGCAAGGCAGGGCTGGTGTGGCGGGAGCTGGGAGCTCTGCTGTGACTCACAAGCTGCTTAAAGCCCCCAGCTCATCTCCTCTTCCGTGGTGACAGGCCTGAAATGGATCACCAGGGCTGGGGGTCCCGTGGGGGGCAAGTGCTTCTGCTCGGGTCTCACTGGGGAGAGGGGCCTGCAGAGAGAGGGCTCCAGGTCTGGGGGCTGCACCCTGGTCACCTCTGCCCTGTCCTGGGGCCTGCAGGACCCCTCTGAGCACCCTCCAAGGAGGGGTGGGCTGCCCCCCTCCCCTCCCTCCCCTCCCTCCCACAGGTCCTGCTTTACATCAGCTCAGTTAGCGCCCGGCTCAGCTGCTCCGGCTCTGCTGGGCTCCGGGAGGGGTCCTGGCCCCGCTCACGCCGACTTGGTGCCGCTCTCCACCTCCTTGTGCACCCACAGCTCCTTGTGCTGCCTGCGCCCGAAGCCTTCGTCGTAGTTGCCTTTACTCTTGAAGAGCTGCTGGAAGTGGGGCTTGCAGTAGAATTCCCCGTGGAGCGCAGCGTAGCTGCCCAGGCTGGGGAGGGAGGGCAGCGTTAGCCGGGCACGGACACTTGGCTGTGGCCTGCGGGAGTGTGGGAGCCTGGGGACACCGGGACAGAGGAGGAGGGAACGGGCAGGAGGGACCCTTAGGGCCGGCAGCTCCCTCCCACCAGCAGAGGCTCAGGCTCGGCTCCCTGCTCCCCTGGGGCTGCTCTCAGGGGGAAGCATCTCTCCTTCCATACCAGGTGGGATTTAGCTGGGACTTGGGCCCAGGTGTGCAGATAAACCTTTGTTTTGCTGCGATGGGGGCTGGGTGCTCTGTTTGGGAGGGTCTCGGCAGAGCTGCAGTGACCCCTGCCCCACCACGGCCTCCAGCCTGGCTCACCTGAGCTTGGTGTGGCAGTGCTTGCAGCAGAAGCAGGAGTTGTGGAAGACGAACTTGTCGGCCACCAGCCGCTCCATGGGGTACACGGTTTTCTGGCAGGCAGTGCACATCTCCTTCACCTGTGCCTTCAGGCTGAAGGACTGGCCAAGGGCAGAGCAAAGGGAGACACAGGATAAGGAAGGAGTTTGGGACACCCTGGATCCTTTCATTGCTCTCTTCCCTGCCCTCCATTCACTGGAGCACCAGAGAGCAGGGAGCCCCATCTCCCTCCCCCTCCCTGGGCCACTCCACTGATGCTGGGCTGGATTGGAGCTTGGCCCTCGGGGGCTTTTGGCCCTTCCACCCTTGCCATGAACCTGCAGGATGAGGCCCTGGCACAGGGTGCCCAGAGAAGCTGTGACTCCCCATCCCTGGAAGTGTCCCAGGCCAGGCTGGACAGGGCTTGGAGCAGCCTGGGACAGTGGGAGGTGTCCCTGCTCGTGGCAGGGGGTGGGATTCGATGAGATTTAAGGTCCCTTCCAACCCAGGCCGTTCTGGGATGACTCTGTGATGTGGAAAAGCCAAAGGTACCTTGGAGCGCTGCACTGTGCTGCCTCCTGAGCTGTTCTTGGCCTCCTAAAAATGGAAGGAGAAATCAAAATGAGAGCTTGCACAAGCCCCTGGCAAAACCCTGCTCCTCCCTCGCCTGCTCCACATCCTGCACCCTCCCCAGGGCACCTGCACAAGCACCCGCTGCGTCCCCAACAGCCACCCCAAGGAGTTGCCTTGGCACTGGTGGGAATGCTCCCTCCTTCCCAAAGTCAAGATCCAGGGGCAATCACTCTCCAGCAAGGTGACCAGTCAGGGCTGGCTCATCTTCCTCACTCCTTGTTCCCAAGGCTGGGGCAGTGTGACCCCAGGATGTCACCCCAGGACGTTACCCCGCTGTCCTTGTCCTTCCTCTGGCTGCAGTTTGGCCCTGCCTGCCCAGTGCTGCCCCTCTGTGCCCCAGGCCGATCCCCCATCCCCTGCTCCTCCTGCCTCGTCCTTCCCCATCGTTTCTCCTTTGTATTTTTGGAAACAGTTTGTGTAAGAGGCGCACAGGAAGCTCTCCCCTCGCCGAGCTGCCTCCTCAGACGTTTCCCAGCTGCTCTCACTGGCTGAGGTCAGGGACGTGATTTTCCTCTGCCTCCCACGAGGCTGGAAGCAGGAGCCAAAGTCAACAGCGGGAACGGGCAGCGAGGAGGCTCCGGCCGTGTAAAACCAGTTGCATCCCTTGGCACTGGTAGAACAACTGCAGGTGCTCTCCTGGGGTTAGGGTTGAACACGCTGTTTCCAGGCTCAGCTGAGCAGAGCTAAGGAAAATGCTGCCCCTCTGGAGCTGGGACACGTCCGTTCCCAAGGCTGCGGCAATCCAGGGCTGCTCGTCACTTCTCGGCAGCCTCCTGGCCCCGATCAGGCACACGATCTATTCCATATCTGATACATCTTCCCTCGGGGAAGGGCCGTATCCTGTCCCAGCAGGAGATGTTCTTGAGCCTTTATGTTTTTCCATCTCCAATCGCCCCAGTCCTCAGCAGCTCGAAAGCTCTCAATTGTGATCACGGAAAGCCATGGAAACACAAACAAACAGACAGCAACTCGAGACAGCGCAGGGTGAGAGCTCTGCGTGGAGCAGAGCCGGGGCTGGCGCTCAGTGTCCTCAGCAAACAGCACCTTCTGCTGGAACATTCCTGTCCCCAGTCCTGATGTTTGAGTAGCAGTGACTGCGCCTTTGATCACCCCAAAATGTCAGGTCGGGAGCACAGCTTCTGTACACAACCCTCCCCCCTGAGAGCCAAAACCCAGCTGAAATTCCCACACAAACCACGGGATGCCACGTACATGAGCTGGGGGTGGGCTGGCGGCTCCCGTGGCCTGGAACATGGCTCCTTTCCCTTCTCCTCCTGTTTAATCCTGAGCCTGGAGTCCGTGGGTCGATGTTCCTGCGGGGTGTCTGAGACAGACCTCTTGCAACACCTGGAAAGGAAATGTCATCAGGAGTGGGGCTGGTTTCATCACCCAAACCCAGCAGCTCTGCAGGAGCTGGTGCGAGCTCGAAGCTCCCTCCGAGGGTCAGATCAGCCTCGCTGGCCTGGGGCCTTCCCAAGGGGGCCGAGAGATTGAGGGACACGAAACTGGACCGAGGGACAGGAGGTGCAGGTCTGGAACACTGCAACAGCAGCTGGAGAGCTGGGGGCTCTGAGCACCCAGAAGGTGATGCGATGGTTTCTACTCCAAACCCGCTCATGGAAGCACCTGCCAGGCCACGGCCACGCCACTGACCCCCAAGGTCAGCAAGGCTGACCCCAAGCCAAGGCAGCAAAACCAGCACCCCGTGTTTCACTAATGCAGCCACTAAAGCATGGAGGAAGGACTGTGATTTTAGTCTAATTTTAGCCCAGAAAACTCTCGCTGATCACAGCTCAGCAGAGCAAGTGATGGGGATTTTTTCTTGAGGAGCCCACGCTGCCCTCAGGCCGAGCCCCGTGAGCTGTGGCCCCGGGTGATGAGCTGAGTGCCCAGGAGGACGAGGCTGACACAGCTGGGACCAGCACAGGAAAAAACCACCCACACTGCAAATCACCCCTTTTGGTAAAAAAGCGCTAAAGAGGCACTGACAGCCCCTCAGGGGGATTTCCCCACAGCACTGTACCTTCAAAACACCCCTGAAAGATGAGCCCTGGTTTGAATACACAGGACAGAGCTGTGGGGTTGAGTGAATGCTGCCAAGGGAGGAGCAGAGCAGCTAAAAGGAGGGTGAAGAGGTGGCTCTGCAATGATGGGGATGAGCTGGGGCTGGAAAACCAGCACCCCCCTCTGCCTGGGGCTGCTTTCCTGTCCTGCTGAACCCCCTTGGCCTCATACTGTCACCCCAAAAACCTTCCTGCTGCCTGAGGACTGGGGCAGCCGCTGAGACAGCCCCAGGGCAGAGACGTGTCAGGGTGGAGGGCTTGGGGCAGGGGCAGCTCCTCAGTGCCCATCTCACAGGGACATTTGCAAACATGTCCTGGGTTTTGGGGGGCTCTTTGGCTGCCAACCCCCAGCAGCTGCCCCTCACAGCCCTGGGGCTGCACAGCCCTGCCTGCAAACATTTCACAGCCTCAGCTGAGCCCCAGCCCCCTGCTCTACCAAAATCATTTCCCGTCTCTCTGCGGTTTGGTTGTTATTTCCTGCTCTCCGAGCTCACTCGCAGGCAGCTGCTGCCGAACTCAGCATCTGCTGGGGGCCAGGGACCAATCCCACAGCCCCTCCCTGCCCCCTTTCCCTGGACAGGACCTCCTCTTCGTGTCTCCGGGGTCTGTCGGGTCCTACAGCCCAGCACAGGCCCTGCAGGGAGCATGAGGGACCCAGATAACCTGGTGTCCCCACCCCACACACGCCTCTAACACAGATGCACAACCCTCCCCTTTTCACCTGCTTTTTACCTTCACCCCAGCCTCTTACAAATGTTTGTCCTCCCCCAGCTTCCCTCCCCTCGCAGCTCATCTTCCTCCCCTACCCCAGCCACCTTCTTTCCCTCCATTTTTCCAGACTCTCCATCACCCCCCTCTTGCCCTTCCCCATGACCTGGGGCAGTGGGAGGTGTCCCTGCCCATGGCAGGCAGTTGGGACGAGATGATCTTTAAGGTCCCTTCAACCCAAACCATTCAGGGGTTCTCTGATAAGCACATGATTACTTCCACCTACTATTTGTGTCCTTTCTTCTCATGCCCCCAAACCCCTTTCCCTTCAATTCCACCCCACTGAGCCCACCCCACGGCTGGATGTTTTCCATCCAGCCCCTTCCCGTCCCCATCCCTCTGCCCTCCATGCACGTACCCTCTCGCAGCCCCGTGCCCGCGCTCCCCCAGCCGCTGCTGCGGGCAGGAGCCCCCTCGGAGCAGCTGCCCTTGAGGCACAGGAGCAGGAGCTGCCGAACCTCCTTCCTGCTGAAGGGCAGGAGGCAAGAGCACAAACCTCAAAGGGGAAGGGTGTGCTCAGGCGATAAGGGAACCAGAACCAGTGAGAAGCTGCAGGAGGGTTTCTTGGAGGCTCTCTGCTGCTGTCATCGCTGTCCCCAGGAGCACAGGTTGGGACTGGAGCCCAGGGCAGCCAGAGCTCCGTGGGAGGAGGAAGGCGGTGACAGGGGCAGTGCCTGAGGACGCTGCCACACTGATGTTACAGAGCCTTCCTGAGGGCTCGGCGGCCTCGGGGCTCGCTGGCTCTGAGGGGTGCAGGGGCACCTGTGACACAGCCAGGAAGGCGAGGCCGTGCCCCACAGTGACACTGGCACCGTAACTGCTACACCCGGCTGTGCCAAGCCTCTGTCCCCTGGCCCTGGGGCAGATGGAGGGACAGGGAACATCTGGGGTGGCCCTCAAGGCAATTCCCCGATCCCAGCCTGCCTCCGAAGGATGGCGTTTCCTGCAGCCAGGATGGGCTCAGGGAGCCTTTTCCCCGTCCCCTCTCCAAGGGGCCACCAGGGCTGCCCCAGTGCTGGCCCAGCCCGTCCCCAGCCCGGCACTCCGGGCTCCGGAGGGTTTCCGGCACAGGGAAGCAGGAAAGGAGCGCGTCTGGGAGGGCGAGAGGCCCCTCTCTGCCAGATGGTTCCCATTAGCAGCCCTGGGAAGGGTTTGTTTACAGCAGGGATCACTGCTCCACTGCAGGAGGCTTTCCCAAAGGCGTGGGGGATGCGGGCCCCCTTCCTCCTCCATCCTCAGGGGACACGGAGCATCCCCAGAGCACGGCGAGGCACGGGCAGGGGGGACACCTCGGAGAGGCTGTCAGGCCTTTCCCCAGGAAATCATGGGCTGAGCTGATGGCTGTGGGGATGGATGTCCCCGAGAGCCTGTGCAGGATCAGTGAAACCCACACACAGGACAGTGCTGACCCTCCAGCTCCATGGCCATCATCCCTCTCAGCTGGACAGTGCGGGGAGGAGGTGAGCAGGAGCTGGAAGAACCCGTCTCTCCTGAGCCTGGCAATCACCCAGCTCCCACAGCTCTGTTTCTGCACTCTTGGGGTCTCACAGCTGACCCACACCATGAAACAAGGCGTGGTGCAAAGCCAGCATCAAACAGGCCAGTCCAGAACCAGGCACAGCAGTGCCAGAGAAGGGATGATGGACTGGGCCCAGTGGCCACAGCTCCCACTTTAGGCATGGAATCCCCTAATTCAGCTTCAGGTCTTGGCTCTTGTATGGCTTTGAGCCAACCACTTGACCTCACTGGTACTGGGGACCCAGGGCAGGTCCCTGCTGCCTTGGCACAGGGGCAGGACTCCAGGGAGGAGCATCCAGACACTCCTGGGGACACCCCTGCCCTGCCCATCAGGTTCCTGGGGAGGGGACCTGACCCTGCCTGCACCCCACGGCCAGGAGCCACTTTCCACCACTGCTCCACTAATCCCCTTTCCATCCACGTTCTGCCTCTTGAAAGGCTGCCAGTGGGCAGGAAATCTGCAGCCGAAATGCTGAGGGATGCTGACAAGGAACAGTTGTGGGGAGGAACAGGGCTGCCTTTGTCAGGGCAACAATGGGGGACCCGCAGGAGCGAGGGGGAGCCCGAGGGAAGCCCCTGCCCACCCGCTCCCCTCTCCCACCTTCATCCCTGCCTCCCCTGAGGAGGAGGTACACGGCCCTGGAGGCACCAGGGCCCGGGGGACTGGGCTGGTCCCTGCCCCTGCCTCTCAGTGAGGGGGCCCATGGGCCACAAGGATGCTCCTGGGATTCATCTGCTTTCCAGAAGCAGAAACTGAGGCAGCCATTCCTGGGATTGTGGCTGTGTTTAATGGCATCCATTAAAAATCACGATCTAAAGGGAGTCTCTGCTCCCTGGAATCTTGTATCCTGCTGGGAGCTCAGATAGAGCAGAGGAGCACAGCAGAAATCCTGCTGGGAGGATGAGAGGAGACTTTTCCAAGCAGAGACAAATTCTCAGTAGTGCCAGATGAAAGCTGCAGGTTGAGAGGTTCAGGCTGGACATCAGACAAAAGTGCTTCACTGGGAGAAACCCTGGAAGCTCTGCAGAATGAGGTGAGATATAAACCTGGTGCAAACAAGCACAACAGGCAAACAGCAGCTCATGGTCCTTCCCTCCCCTTGCCAGCTCTTCCCTAATCTCTTCCATAAACCATGCTCCACCTGGAAGCATCACCTCCTGCTTTCCTACACAAATCTATGTCCATTAGTTCTCCCATCATATATTTGCCTCTCAGGGGGATTCATAAAGAGTAACCACATTCCTGATCAGTCTTTTTCCAGCAGGAGAGGCAGGTTCCTTTTAACCTCTCCTCATATGCTGGGCTCTCTGTTGCCACCGCCACCGATGCAAACAGCTGAGCTGGTCTGGCAGCTCCACACCTGGGAGATCTCAGGCCTCGGTATTGATACAAAACTCCAGCACCCCCGAAAACCTCTGGCCTGATGTGTCCTTACATCTCTCCTTGTGGAAGAATCCAAGTGCCCTCCTTCCATTTTGCTCTCTTTTCCCTGTGCTTTTTCCTGTCTCCACCTAAAATAATCATTTCCTTGGGGCTCTGGATCACGAGGCCCTGTTGTTTCAGAAGCCATTTATCACATCCAAGGAAGACACTGAGCCAACGTGACATGATCTGTGTTAAAACCACCCAGCATTTATTCTGCTTCCCAACACCAATCTTTGATTACTCTTCCAGAACCTGTTCTAGAAACCAACCTTTCCTGGTACTCCAATTAACGGACCTGTAATTGCCTGTAATTTCCTCCTTCCTCTAACACAACCTGTCAGTGTTACCTTGGCTGATTTCCTCTTGTGGAATATCACCTGTTACTCACCACTCTGGGCTGGCATTTCCTATGGTGGAGTCCCCATCCCTGGAGGGGTTTAAAAGTGGGGATGTGGCGCTTGGGGATGTGGTTTAGTGGTGGCCTTGGCAGTGCTGGGGGAATGGTTGGACTCTCATCTTAGAGGACTTTTCCAACCTGAAGGATTCTCTGATTCCATGGGATGAGCCTCCATCTCCATCTCTGCAAAGATCATTCTTTTTGAGCCTTCACTTCCATCCTTCCTTTTAGGATCCAAGGTGCCATAGAGCCCAGCATAGGATCTGGTTCTCTGAAATCCACAAGATTCCAGCGGAGCAATGAGTGTGCTGGGAAAAGCAATCCCTGGAGAGGCACATCAGAGGATGCTGAGGCACCTTGTCACTGAAAACCCCAAGGTGGCCATATGGAGAGGGTTATGGGCACGCCAGAGGAGTGAGAAATATGTCTAAAGTGTGCTTAACATTGATATTGCAGTAATCCCTTTGTCCAGATTTAATGTTTTCCATCCCAGGGCTTTTGCTAAGAGCGAGGTAAGCACTGCAACACCCCCAGATGGCAGATAAAAATGACCTAACTGGGAGGGGAAAAGCAGACACATCTTGGGGGGACATGGCAGCTGCCTGGCAAGACCCTGCAAGAGCTGAGGGTGGGAGAAAAGGAAAAGAAAAGCTCCATCACCCTCCAGAAGCAGAAAGGTAGTTGAAGACTCACAGGAGTCACCCACTGAAGGAAACCAGGAGAAGAATTCCCTTCCCTAATGAAAAGTCTCATGGGATTTTTGCTGACCAGAAAAGGTCATGAACCTGGTTTTGAGCTGTATAAGAACAAAGATGCATCCAGCCACTTTGCAAAGCCCAGGAGGATGGTTCTGACAGACCCTCACCTTGGAACTGGGAATTTGCTTCTTGCAGGGCTCCCATTTAAAAAGGACATTAACACTGGGGCTGTTTCAGACTGAGCTTGGTCGATTGCCCTGCAATTATTTTGTAATCTACATTAATAATGCTGCAGATGTGCTACTCCTGGCCTTAAACACACGACAGCTCAGCTGAGGCACCAGATGTCTTCCCTGTGAGAGCCCTCACACGACGTCTTTGGTGGACAAAGCCCAATTTTCAAGGCTGGATTATCAGGTTTTTTTCAAAACTGATACCCACAACATGAAAAAAATCAACAGAAAATGGATCATAAATATGATCTACAAGGTACCTTAGCTTGTTTGAAGTGATCCAAGGGGATTAGACAGATCAGGCTGGCTCAAAACACAGTAGTTACAGCACCAGACTGGGATTCAGGAGACCTGGGCTTGATTCCTAAGTCTGCTGCTAATTTTGGGTGGCAGTGGATAAATAATTTCATTTTTTCTGTTCCCTTTTCTCCCCCTCCCCTCGATGAAAACAGAGCTGCTCTCCTTTGTGAAGCCCTGGGAGATCCCTGGCTGGTAAGGGTTATGTCAGAGCTCAGGGCATTTGTGTTGTTATTAAATCTCACAGTCATGCAACAGCCTCCCCAGGGAAGTGATGAAAGACCTGTCGCTGGAAAGGTTTAAATCCAGGCTGGATGAGGCGGTAGGAGACACACCATCGGGAATTGGCAGGCATTAACGAAGGGGGATAAGGGACTCGGGATCTAACAGGTTTTTCTTCCATCTCTGCTCTTTCTGATGAGCTTAATAAAATGGATCTGTCCAGCCCCCCTCCGGCATGTACTGCAGCACACAACAAAGAGGGAATTACAGCCCAAACGGGGAGCGAGAGCCCCGAAATACGCCCCCAAACCCGCC
>VZTH01014561.1:51635-108664 GCA_013397815.1 Aleadryas rufinucha | reverse complement strand
AAAAAATTTTTATTTTGTTTACTTTTTACTGTATGTTTGGTATAATTTTCTAGTGTCAACAGAGGCATTTAAAAAAAAAATATATATTGAAGAGCATACATAGGGAAAAGAAAACAAACCCACAAAAATAAGTCATAAAGTACGCTACATCAATTTCTAATATTTCCCTCAATATCTATTTCTATCACAAATAAGATCAGGTTTAATTTCTAATGGTTGACCATTTCTTTAGTTTCAGAACTAGTAAGTGTTGTTCTGTGAGGGTAATCCCACTTACACTGCTAATCAAATCTGGTGTGCTTATCAGCAGTAAGAATCCCATAGCTCTGAGAATATCTGTGAATGCCCTGTGGATTTGTATCTCTACTTCAAAAGTTGCTTGAGGTTTGTTTTTTTTTTACAGGATTACTTTTACAGATCTATACGGGAGATTATCCAGAAAGTTATATGTATAGCCAAAGGACCACTTAGTTTAGATCTTATTAAAATTTGACCTATTTTAGACAAATCTATTAAAACATTAATCTGGCTTTAAATTCTCCAGAGAAGTGATGTGTACAATATATTGTAAAGGCCAGGAGAAATTTACAGAAAATGTCTGCATAATCAGCAAAGACTTAGAACCTAGATGCATGCAAATTTACCTAAGCCCGATGTAAAATCTTAAGAATATCCTTAGACTTTTTTCTTCTTTTTTTTTTTTTTTTTTTTTTTTTTTTTTTATTATGATAATGGTCAAGAGCAATTGAATATGAAAAATTTATGAAAATTTATGGGGTTTAATGTAATTGCTGTCATATTTGCAAGGCAAAAATACAAGAATCTCTGTAAAGATTTGAATTTAATTTGCAAAGAGAAGAGGAGAAAATTTATTTCATAAATTCAAGGAAATTTTTCTTGAAGTAATTTATATTACCTGACTTTTTTTTCTATTCATGAAATTTAGGAAGGGTGAAAATTCCTGGTGAGGTTTGGATAAATGCAGGGGAAAGAAAAAGAATATAAAAGTCTGACTGAACTAAGCTGGAATATCAAACTAAGCTTGTATAACTTCTCTAAATCATTTTGCTTAATAACAAATGCTTTTTCTACATCTTAATGCTTCTACAGTGAAATTCTGTTGTTTTAAGTAACTATTTTCCATGACCATCTCTTAGAAACATTTCTATTGAGGATTCTGCTCTCCTAAAATAAAAGAGAACTTTTGCCTTAATATCAGCACCTGTTAGTGCAAATTCAGAATTTCAGACCAAAACTCTGATCAGACTTTGTAGAGAGCTGACCCTGCCATGTCAGCTGTGACCTCACAAGCCAAGAACTGGAAGGTATCAATGCCTTGAACTGTCACAGATCTAGATGAGTAAAGCATATTGGCTCCAAAGACAAAGGCTGAAATTCCAGTACTGAAGACAGGGACAAAATCTCTTTGACATCTGTAGGTCAGAATGATGGTTTACAGGACATCAACATGGCAATTCCACAGCTACTTGTACCACATAGTTAAAGGTGATTGTTAATAGATGTGTGTAGAAATAGGCATGTGGATTCTGTCAGGAAAGCCATAAGAAAAAAGTTTATTGTATTTAGCATCTTCCTTCACCATTTATTACCCAAACTGTATTTTCAATAACCACAATATTTTCACTTTTTGAAAGAATGATTTAATAACTGTTTTCCAATTTAGAAAAACAAAACCAAGGGTTAAAATCGGTCTACAAATTAATCAAAGAAAAATATAAGACTTATTTCAGACAGATACACTATTGTAAGCCTCTTTTCTAGCTGTTAATGAAAACTCAGAAGTGTGTAAACACTTCTAGCTTTTCCATTATATGTTTGTTTTTATAGGGAAAATGCTTAATTTTTTTTTGTAAAATAGAAGTAAAATATTTCATGACACAGAAGAAGGATGATAGGGTTAATTAAAGTCAGTGAGTTGCTCTGAAATCTCATGTCTGTGAGCTTACGTCATAGCAACTTTCAAATTTTTTTAATTAAATGCATTGAAAATTGGATATACTAGATATCACATAAGCACACACATTCTTCTAAGATTCTCTGACTGATTTCTTGCCCAGACAGGCCTGGATAAACCCCAGGTAATCATCTGGATGCTTATCCAAAGTGAAAAGAACACAGCAAGTTTGAACTGTGTTCTTTAGCCTTTGCATGAGATTTTTATGCATAGCACACAATACACGAGGACCTCAATGCTGGTCACTTTAAATAGGTCAGAGAAAAATTGACTGTTTCTTGATACAAATGGAAAAGGAGTTATCTGTCAAAATAACTGAAACTACAGTGAATGATATACACTGTATATAACACTCTAAATCTAAAAAAAATCTGATAGACTTTGCAAATGATAATCCAACCCCCTTTATCTAGGTATAGTGAGTAGGTCCACTAGAGAAACATTGCCACTTTTGCAATTAAATGAGGCTTCTACTTCTTACAATAAATTAAATCAAAATATCCAAGGACAATATTTGAGTTTTAAATTTTTCTATAAAGTCAAAGTACTAAAAGAAAATCAGGGGAGGGAGAATGAACACGCTGCTTAATTAGCTTAGTTATCTGTCTGCTCTTCTGAGTAGTATGGTTTAACGCTCTATCATTTGTTTTACTGACTCAGTGTGTTTGACTTATTGACATGGGTGGGATGAATTTTCTGGATAGAGTCCAGCTATGCATATATAACATACATGTACATACATTTAGCTCTTTTAGTTATACTCTGAAAATTTTGAAGAGTGCAATTTTAAGAGTTATCATCTCAAAGCATGTATTGTATCATTTTATTTCTAAACACAGGTTCATCGGGTATTTAGACTACTTCCAATTGCAGGCACTGTTTGACCTTGGAAAAAGTGCTATAGACAGGTGAATTATTTAATACTGTAACTTACTCAGTGGTGCTGTCTGTTGTCATTTCTGGTAGCACAGTAGTCTTAGAATTCAGAATACTAATCGACAATATTCTGTGTCATTAAGGTAGAAGCTGCTGTTTTCAGGGGCATAACTGTGGAAGAAGGAACTAGAACCGTGTTGGAACTACTTTCACAGCCATTCCTCAAAATGAATTTCTAAGTCTGGAGAAAAGAAACTGACAGAGAGACAGAGAGCGTCTAAGATCTTTGTATAGCTGAGCATGTGATCCTTAACTTTCACAATACTTTCAAGATCTTTCCTTTTGCACCCGTATAATAGTGGTTGGCCGACAACTGTACTTTCACTGCAGGTTTACTGTGTGTGTTTCTGTACTTTTCTGGTAAGATTTCTTCCTAGCCATCCCGTGGTCCCTCTCTTCACCAATACATAACATTCTGCAGAAAACTCTTAAGAAACAAATCACTTTTGTGTTTATGACCTGACTGCCTTCCGAAGAGGCTGTAAGTGTGGTTATCTTACTCTAAATACTATTAAATAGGAATGAAGAATTAAAGGCTATAGGAACTGGACTTGATTTTCCTTAATGTTTCTCATTGTCTGACCATTCAAAAGAAAATGTGAAAATTGTCTGTTTCAACATTTCCTTTAGTAAACCAAAAATGAACTTCGGGCTGCCATGCTACAGCCAATACTATTCTTTGAAACTATGTTATAATCTGCACCTCCGAGGACTTGAAACACCCGCTACTGCAAAAACCTAGCAAATGTCTTTTGATTTCGTACTGTAAGGTTGCATTCTGACTAGGACAACGTGGAGGTTAACACAAGAAATCTTTTCTGCTCTTACGTCTCACAAAGTTGAATACCTTTCCCATCAACATCTGTGTGACTTTGTGTAATTCTGTCTGTCTGCCTGCCTCAGATATCCTTGGATGCCATCTATAAAATAAGAATATAAGTTTAGGGGTTTTTATAAAGAGTTTTGACATCTTAAAAATGAAAAATGAGATGTAAGTTCAAATACTGTTTATCATCATGCATGAATAAGAAATTCAGTCTGCTGCATTATTTCTCCCTTTCACAATGCAACAGGATTATGAATGTCAAGTAGATTTTTTTTTTGTTAGTCATAATACAAGAACAACATGTTGTGCATAAAACTTTGTCAAATTAAAACATTATATGCTTCTTTTGGAAATAGAGTGTATGTACATCCTAAACAGAAAATGTTTCACTAGTTACAGTCATTTTAGAACAAATGTCTTTGTCTGTAATGTTTGGTTCTCCTTGATGAATAGTTGCAGGTCACATTATTAAAAGTGTTAATAAATTACAATATTTATGTTAGGTAATTAAACCTGCCAGATAAAAAAAAAATTATCTGATACATTGGATTCTATCTTTTTCTATCTCCCTTTAGGTAATTCAGGGAAAAGAATTTCAGAGTTAAGAAGAAAATAAATAAAGATTTGTATTTTTACTGAAAAAATTCAAATGACTAAATATTTTTTCCAACTGTATATAACATGACAAATGCATTTTTGCCCCCAAACCATTGCAATTATGAAACCACGTTAATTCTACATTTTTCTTTGTAAAAACCCTAAAGCATTTGATGACATGATGATTTTTTTAGCCTGACTTTGTGCCAAGCTATAATGGCCCTAAGAAGCCTCACATGGGATCCTGACTTATGCCTGGGGCCATTTCAGTTCAGGTATGGTGGCAGTGCATCTGTCTTAAGCTGTGCCTCCAGGGTGGACCATTAGATATACTCTGTAACCTTGTCCTCAGACCTGCCTTTGACCCAGACTCCTTGTGCTTCTGATGCAACAGAAAGAATCTGTGAAGAGTCTGGAACACAAGTCTTTGAGAAGTGGCTGAACTGGGGTTGTTTAGTCTGGAGAAGAGAAGGCTCAGAAGGGACACCATCATTCCCTACAACTACCTGAAGGAAGGCTGTAGCGAGGTGAACATTGGTCTTTTCTCCCAAGCAGCAAGAAATAGAATGAGAGGAAATGACCTCAAGTTGCTCTAGGGGAGGTTTAGATTGCCTATTAGGAAAAATTTCGTCACCAAAGTTGTTGTGAAGCCTTGGAGCAGGTTGCCCAGGGAAGTGGTTGAATCCCCAAACCTGGAGGTTTTTAAAAGACATGTAGATGTCGTGCTTAGGAGCATGGTTTAGTGGTGGACTTTGCGGTGCTGGGTTAATGGTTGCACTGGATGATCTTAAAAGCCTTTACCTACCTGTCGCCCTGCACTTTGCAGTTCTGCAGTGTTTTTCAGTTTTGTGAATAGTTTCTCATGCACTCTCTATAAACATGGCCATGCTGTATTATCTATTCTCTCATGTTTACCTAACTGTTCTTCATGTTTTGGTTATTGTCCTTGATGTTTGCATTCCTTTAGTATGAGATAGACATGATTTCTGACCAATGGTCTTGATAGGAGGAACATTTCATCCTCCAATCCGTAGTAGTTTCTAAGAACATATAAATAAAGACAGAGGGGAGAGGTCAGCCCCTTTCCTGGCCTCTCCTTGCCCTGACTGCACTCCTATCTCCGTCTCCACGTCCTTATTTCGTGTCCGAGAGCGACGCCTACCCAAACAATTCTGGGATTCTAAGATCTTTTAGGTAAAGACCCCATCAGAGCCTTCAGTGAATGTGAAGATTAACTGTCACATAGGTCGTAGACTTCAAGCCACTCTTCTACGAGCTTTTACTCCTCTGCAAGCATGTCATTTCAGTGACAGGATTAGGTGTGGTATTCCAGCTCTTACATTGCTGTGCATCATATCAACCAGACATAGGCTGAAGGGGTAATTCTCATAAAGACTGTACTGAGTGAATGCTCAGTTCCTAGACTAGGAAAAGCTTCTGCCTCAAAATCACGTTGAGGGAAATGTACCTTCCAGTTTGTTAATTCAAAATAATGTGTCAGGCACAGATCTACAACTTTAAAAGGCTGTAAACTATTGTCTCCAAAAGGGGCTGGATTCAGACTAGCATGCAGTTGAGACAGAATCTACCTAAAACTACAGTTAGGTGTCATTTTTTGACTGATTAAAACTTAGTTTTATTCCATTACACTAATGCAAGTAACCTAAAAGCATGTTGCTATCTGCACTTCTAATTAAAATTTCAAATCCATCCTGAAATCTTTACAGTATTGTCTTGCAGATCATGGATTTTCCATCTTCAATAGCTCTCAGAGTTTCAGATTCCCAGAGTCTTTACATAGTCTGTTTGCATTTCCAGTTTTACATTTCCAATTTTTTATATTAATTTTCATTACAGTCAATAGAATAGACTGATAAACCTAGGTAACTTATGAATTGAGTGAATCTCACTTCAACAATCCATGACTCTTCACCAAGAGGTACTGAGAATAAAGGAAACCTTTGCCTTATTTCTCTTCATCACTCCAGGCACTCTTCCCCAGGCCTGTAGCTCTGCATGGGCTTGTTGTGGCCTAAGTCACGTCCCAACACTTCACCTTGTTGAACTTCTTAAAATTCTTCCACATTATTTTGGAACTTTTTTTTCGGAATAGAATTCTGCAGTGGACATTGATGTTTGTTTTCCCATTTTGTTGTGCAAGAAATTTACTGATTAAGTCAGAAATCTACCTCTTCACTCTGATTAAAAATATTTCATGACTCCGTGTTTTTTTGGTCAAGTAGGATGAGAAATATCCTTTTTGCTTAATGTATGCTGTTGAATTTTACTTCCTACAACACATATGGGAATTCATGCAAGCTACTTTCAAGGCATTCAGTTTCAAAAAGGATCCTGGGTATTTGCATATTTTGCATTTGTAGGTCTTATTTTCTGTTGTTTCAGCTGGGCACTCCCAACTTGATCCTGAAGCATCCTAAGAGATATGATAACTGAAGATTTAACAGGTTAATTTGACAAGTGAGCATTTCCTGCCTTTGGAACACGACAGTTGCTGTTTCTGTGTAAGGAGCACCCTGTTTGCAATGGGGCTGGAATGGAAGCTGTGTCTGCAGATTGTCTCATGAGTATGCACTTTTCTTAGCACTTTCATCAGATGCACAATGTTTTGGTCAGTCTTGTCTTTATAATCATCCACAAGGACTTAATGTTCTCTGCTCCATAAGGACACAAAATTGCTCACAGCTCCATAGATTCTTCTGTCATTCTTGTTTTCCTGAGAAGTTGCTGGCCACTTTCTGAAACCTTGCTGCCCAGTTATATTTACTGTGAACCTTATTGATATGTGCTTGAAGACCTGAGTAGAGATTTGTGGTTTTGTAAATTACTGTGTTTGGAGTGTCTGTCATCATGGAATGTAAAACAGAATTGTAGTTTTAATGTACTTTAAGATGAAATATCATGACTCTTGGGGCACATACTTACTTAGCCAATCTTGTATGAGGGAAGCACAAGGTGCAACCACAATGTTTTGTCTACACTATCTGAAGACTCATTGTTATTGTAATATCTGTAACCACCTTTCTTTCTCATTTAGTAAAAAAATTTACATTTACTCCAATTGAAATGACATTTTTGTAATTTTTGCTACCTTTTTCTATCTTGTGAATCACACAGCTGCTCCTATTTATTCCTACCCTTGTCCAAACCAAAGGTCACGTGTACAGAAAAACAAATACAACCATTCCATTTGAATGGCTTTTGCAATACCAACCACAACAAACAACTATTATGCCACATGTTGTGAGACACTACCATGAACTACATTTCCCACATTAACTTAAGAGCAAAACTAATACTTTCAGAACAGAAATTAATAGACTGCTGTATCATCTTCTTTGCCTTTCTGCACTCTATGGATAAAAAAAAATAGAACCTTGCCTCCTCCAGGTGTCATCTTAATTCTGAACCTGCAGAGTTATTTTAATACAAAGACTTCCTTCCTTTTGCTGAATGTAATGCCTCCAGAATGCAATGCTTATGTATACTAGATGTGGGAAAGCACTTAGTTGTGTGTCTTGTTTTCTGTGCTCATCTATTTCTATTTATTATGTTACAGATGAATGTTCACTTTCATCTCTGTGGTAGAGTGACTTGGATACTTCTCTTAGCTTCAGGTGCCAGGATGTATTGAAGCCTTTTCCAAAAAACTTGTTTGTATGGAGTAGCAGAGGGTGACTGATTGACATAAAGCTTATGTTGCCAAATTATAATGCTAGTAAATTATAGTACTCCTATTGACTATACATTTTATTTATTTGCTTTTTTAAAACTGTGAACAAGCAAGTTCTGAGAACCTCGACCAGTGGGTGATAGAGAAAAATGTTTCTCTTGCTGTGAACAAAGAGGAAAACAACAGTTTGGGTTTTTCCCCCTTGCATTTTGATTTAAAGTTAAATAGAGTGAGAAAAACCTTCTTTGCAAAATACATGTAAATCTCTGCTTTTCTTGAGAGGTGATGAAGGAGAATGAGATGGTGAAGTTGATTGTTTTCAGCATGCCAGTTTAGGAAATTTCTGTACTGAATTTCTGTGCTTTTTCTAATCTCTTCAGATTACTCAGAAGTAAAGATTAAAAAAAAGTGTAATACCCTCATTTGTGATGATTCTGTGGATGATTATATGTTCTGAGTGGCAATTACTTTACCCCTATAACTTTGTCTTGTCCTAAGGACAAGGAAAATTGCATTGCTGCATTTTGTAAGTGGTTGGTTTGTGTTTTTTTTGATTGGAGGTTTTATTGTGTGTGTTGGTTTGGGGTTTTTTTTGCTTGTTTGTTTTTTGTTTCAGTTACATTTAATGTTGCATGATTCTGAAGAGCCTGTTTGCCTGCATTCCTCTCAAAGAAGAGCAGGAAGGCTCTACCCACCCTACTTCACCCTATCTCACAGTTTTTATAGCACTAGAAGCAGGCAGAAAGTAAGGGTCTATACCCTCTGGAAGTATTTAGGCATCTATCCATTGCATTCAGTGGGCTTTGGATAAAGGCCTAAAGTAACATAACACAATCAAGCAGACATTTCCTTTTTCTTTAGAACCCTTTAAAGGCTCATCCTTTTGTTTTGTTTCTAAAGTCTCTGATACCAGGAGGATAATATCTGACTGTGAGTTAAAGACATATGCGCAGTAAGGAAGATCAAAACACAACCAACTTTCCAGTGCTACATCTGTGATGCAGAGTAATTGCTGTACATGGTTTAAAAATGAAATGACTGCACTGTAACTCAGGGCTTCGGTGAGGTGAAGATTTTTAAATTTTCCTCCTAAATTAGTGAAGTCCAAATTCAATGCAAACTCTTGTTCACAGTAGAAAGTAATGTAGTCAAAGCTCAGACTCTGAGGTGCTGATTTTCACGTTCTGTAGCCTGATATAAAAGATGGATTTTATTTTTATTTGGGTGAGACTTAGGAAGGGCCTGGGGGGAAAAAGAATAAAAGTTACCATTCTTACGTATATCCACAGCTGAGTTCTGAGGTCAATGGAATTTCCCAAGTGAAGAATACTGTGGAATGAAACATTTACTTCATGTCAATCAGTGGAATGAAGTAATTTTAAAAGGAGTCACTAATTTCTTTAGTTCTATTACCTTATGAAAGAGAAGGGCAACACAGTAGGATTCTTCAAGAAAAAATGGTACTTTTTTTGAAACAGGAAATATTTTCCTCCTCAATAACCACATTTTTGACTCTTTTCAGGAATAGTAAAACTTCTGTGGGATATTAGTGGCCTAGTTTTGTTTGGAAAATTCTGTGCTTTGACAATGCATAAATAATTCTATACTGAGGTTTTGCAACTTCTAACACATTTTATCCATTCTTTTGCTACTATGTTTAAGTATACTTATAAGCAAAGTATTTGCAGTACATATGATGGTCTCAAACTGTTCACGCTTTTTGCTATTTGTTATTTCAGGTGTGAAATTCATCACCTAAGTCACTGCTATGATTTCTAATTTCTGCTGTGTTATGGTTGTTACTATTTTTTTCTTATTTTTTTTGGTGAAGATGACAGTATGGTCTCATTAATTCAATGGAAGGTTTCAGGGCAGGTTACACAATTAAAAGGATAATCACACTTTTTTTGAGTTTATTACTGCTGCTTTTATTTCTAGTTGAATTTGTGTTGACTTCTTTTCACATCTGTGTTTAAAAGTGTGTTGTATGTCATTCTGAATGCTGTTGTGTTTGATTAGTCACTATGATTTATAGTTAAGGTTTCATCAAAATGCTTCTCTGATCCAAATAAGTATACATCCCATTTCTTCTATGTTTTATGGAGTTTAGTCTGGCTTCTCCAGACACAGTTTAATTTTCTGGTTTATCAGATCAATTTGTCACAAAACAGAAACAGGTGAAAGAGCAGATCATCAATTCCTATTGTGTATGGGGCTGGATAATACTGAAATTGCATGGAATTAGAACTCAATGCTTACTGGTAGGGAAGAGAGAGTCCTGTAATATACAGCAATTTTCAGTCACTGTGTTATACTTGGAGCACATAGAAATATTAGCTTGACTATACCTAGTTATTGACAGACAGTAGTCACTAAAGATGGAATAAACTGATGAAAACTTGAAGCTTCCTCCTATCTTTACCCTTTGTTTTAGAGAACAAGTCACCATGAATCATTAGTACTTCCTTTTCATCCCTAAAACCTTTTCTTTTTTTTTTTAAGGCCTGGACTTGAGTTTCTGAAGTAGTAAATATTGGTAGTATTTTTCTACTGAAGACAGAACTGTAAAAAGCTGATTCTCTGGTGCAGATAATATGTGCAAACTAAGAAACCCTTATGGACTGTGTCCCTAGTAAGCTGCTGGTCAGCTGAGGAAGAGAAAAAGAGTCAGATGATTTCCATCAAAGTGCTATCCCACTCTTACAATTATAGCCCAGGGAAAAGAGATTCATGTTTGAAACGTAACTCTGAAATTTGGAGACGGATTTCTTGTAGTTGGATGGTACTTATTTTCCCTTCATAACACAGTCATGAAATGAATAATTAATGACAATTAATAACAATTGCTATGAATATACTTCAGCTTTTGGAGTGAATAGCAATATGTCAAAATAGTGTATCCCTCTCAGAGACTTTACAGAAGAATACAGGAGATAAATAGCTTACAGCTTTTTAAGTTCAGGCTCATGCTCTTATTGATTCAGAGGTTCATATAGCCCAGAATTACATCCCTGGAAATAAACAAGCCTGGTGTAGAATTTTTTAAATGGAATTCAGAGAGAAAGGAAAAAAGCACTTTTGTTACAGACAGTTGTCTTTGTCAAAGACTTGTATAAATAAGGTTATTTTTGACATGAAGTTGCATCTCATGATAATAAAAGAAGTTTGGTGACTCTTGAACTCTCTACTCAAAATGAAAGAAACAATAGTTTGGTGCCTTCTAACAGCACTTTCCCTTCTGATCATAGAAGGTGAGTGGTAGATAGAGCAAGAGGAGGGATTGTGGCCCCATTTATTATGTTTTTCTGTGTAAGAACACAGCACTAACAACAGCTCTATGGATTTTCTGGAATTACAAGGTATCCTGTAATAGTCAAATAAGTGGATTCATCTTGCCTAACTTCAAATATGAAAATATAAATAAATATAAGCAAGTCCAGCAAAAAGCTACAAACATGGTGAAAGTATGCACCTCTGATCTACAAGGAGAGGCTAAGCAAAGGCTGAGGGGATAGCTTATGATTTGTTAACTGCATGATGGGAAAGAGTAAATAAGACAGGATCAGACTCTTCTCAATGGTGCTCAGTGTTGTTTTAACATTGTCTTTGTTTCTCACTATCCAAATACAATTTAATTAGCCTTATGTTAAATTTTTCCTAAGTCAAGTCTGTTTTGTCCACAACAGTACTTGATAGCCAATCTCCCTGCCTTTATTTTGATCCTTAATGAGCTTTTTTACCTTATTTTCTCCCTCTGTCCTGTTCAGAAGAGTGACTGGGTAAGTGGTGGACAGCTGACTAAGGTCAACATACCACAGGTACAACAACAGAATCATAGAATGGCACAGGATGGAAGGGACCTTGAAAGACTGTCTATTCCAACCTTTCAGGGGAAGGGGAGCCTAGATGAGATTATCTCATAACCTGTCAGATTGCGTCTTGAAAATCTCCGGTGATGGGGCCTCTGTCATGTGCCTGGGGAGGTTCTTCCAGAGAGCTGTTGTTCTCAGTGTAAATTTCTTTCTCACATCAAAATGGAGTTACAGTAGAGCATCTTAAATGGGATGGCCACGTGATTCCTGCACCGAGTGTGTAAGGACAGCAAGTAATACAAACTTTGGATGTTTCTCCAAAAGGAGATTAAAATTTATTCCTGAAGCAGATCTTATTTTTTACAATTTGTTTAGGTGATTGTACAATATTGTTCAGCCTTGAAGACATGAGTTTTTACTTTCTGCCCGCAGGCTGCGCAGACCTGGGATTTTTTTCATTTGGTAATTGTAATTGTTTGCATGGGATAAGTAGAAGCTATTTTTTGCATTTTCATGTTTGTGCTTAGGATGCCTCAGCAGTGGCTACTATTAGATATAAGATACTGAAACAAGAAGAGTACTGCATTGAAACGTGTGCTTGCATTTGTCACTGGAGAAAGATGTTGAGATTTTTTGCCAAACACTGTTAAGCATTTTACTTGAACCTTCCTTCTTTTATTAGCGCAATTCATTCTGCTTTCATATAGTGCTTCTACTGGTGTACTCATGACCCTCCAGATGGCACAATGGAAACATCCACTATTCCTATCACTGAGGATCAGAAAAATCAGAACAACATTACTAAGAGTCAGAAAAATCAGAACAACATTACTAAGAGTCAGAAAAATCAGAACAGTATTATGTAGCTTCCTTTAAAGACCAAAAGGCCAGTCTAACAGCAACAGAAATCACAGCAAATACAGTTCTCATTATTCATTTAAATTGTAATGACTTTCTGAAGATTGCATATTCAATATGTGTTGAAACACCCTGGAATCTCACCAGGAGTAACGGATGGGCATCTTTCTATTGAGATGTAGCAATTATTTCTAGCGACAGCATAAAGATTTTAAATTCATGTAAGATTTATGACATCTAATTGTTCTAGGAACTACTGACAAATTTATTGCATTCTTGGAGATTATTTCTTCTTCAATTGAATAACCACAACAACTATGAAAATATTTAGCAAAATCTTCTGGTAATTTCAGGAATTTAAAATCATTGAATTAATCACAAAAGTTGCATGAAATAATGCTAAGAATACGACCAGAAGTCTCAAGTTGAGGACAAAAGTACTCCTTGATTTTGGAACTCTTTTTGTGAATGTAGTTCAGGACAATGAGTGCCACCTTTTCTCTTATTTTCTCCTCTTTTTGTTGCTTGCTTTTTATTTTTCACTGCTTTTCCTTCTTTGTAAACCTCCTTTCTTTAGAAAATCCTAAAAAATACTGATACTATCTGTTGCTTTCCAATAATTGGGCTCTCTAGTATTACTGGGTAGCATCAACTCAGGATTTACTTTCTTCCCCTACTGTCAGATAACATCCTATTTGGGATGACTGTCTTATAAATTAGATGGCAAGCTTTGAGTAGGTCAAGCTTGTTTCTTTTCTGTTCTTTTATCATACCTAGCACAGTCTCTAAAGTATTATAACAACAAAGTTGCCATTAGCATATCCTTTTAATTTTTGTGTTCCCTGCACACCTTCACAACTCTCAAAATACCCTTTGTTTCATTCAGTCTTTATTCAGCCACTATGTAAATATGGCTAAATGACACGATCAGAGACTGATCCTTGACTCTGAAACCAAGCAACTAAAAAGACTGACTTGCATCCAAACTGTTAGGGATTAGGTCTCTCTTTAAAAGATTTGTCTACTAGAAAGCCAGTTGGAATGGTATAAGACATAGCCAGGGAGAAAGATAAAAATTAAGCAAAGAGAATGAGCAAGGATCCAGTGTTTAAGGCTACTTCCTAGCAGCACAGTGTGTCTCTTTGTCAATAATTTGATCTAATGTTCAGGTTGGAATAGGAGTGTTTTAATGTCCTGCTTCCCTCTTCTCTTCAGGAGTGAGGTTCTTCATATTATATTAAAGGTCCTGAAAATACAAAAGGTAATGGAGTGCAGAAGAAACAAGCCTGACAGCTAATCCATTATATTCTGTGTGGTGTCTTTGAAGAAATAACAATGAGATTGTGATTAGTTTTAACAAAATGTGTGGGAAATGCAAACTTTCTTAGGTACAATCTGCAAAGTAGTGTAGCAATCTGATGCACTGGAAATACCTCTCCAAAGAGAAAAAAAATCTCTTTTTTTGCAATTAGTGAGTCCTAAGAGACTGCATTAAAATTTTTGTTTGTATTTAAAGGGAAATCTTTTAGCTGTTGCAGCCATACTTATGAAAGGATTTCCATTACTCAAACTATCTTCTTAATGGATTACGAAACACGGAGGAAAGAGTAAAGATAGAAGCAGAATAAATGGAAAAAAGAAAAACAGGGGCAGCCTACAGTGAACAGAGAGATGATCCAGCCCTACTAATTTACAAATTACCCAAATGCTAAGTTCAGCAGTATACAGAAACAGCTAAAGCCATTTAGTGTTGAGATTTATCCAAAGCAGTGGGAGTTTCCTTGGTTGCCTTTTTTTGTTTGGTTGGTTTGGTTTGAGTTTTTTTGTTATTATTGTTGGTTTTGATTCTGTTTGTTTGTTTGGGTTTTTTTTCTTTGCTTACTTGCTTGCTTTTTTGTTTTCTTTTTCTGGATTTTTTTGTTTGGGGAGGGTTGTGAGTTTTTAAAAATTATTATTTGTTTGCCTTTCATCAAAGGAAACTTATGTCTCATTTTGTTATCAAGACTTTAACCCTTTAATTTGCTAGAATAAAGCTTGTTTCTCTTGAATTTGATCTAGTGTTTGCACAAAATGGGAGGGAATCCACAAAATACAAGGCAGATTGGGTAACTGTGAAAAATAGACAACTGAAACTATTTTGTGCATAAACTGAGCCAGGGAAAGGTTCAGTAATGTTACAAATTAAGGTGTGTTTCCTCACAAACTGCAAGGATCTGCAAGTGCCAGATAATGAGAGAATACATCTGGAAAATATAATCCAGTACATTTCCGGAAAGAAACAGCTGATGGTGGTGTATGGTACTACTTTAACCAGCATTCCTACACAGCCTGTGTTTTTGCCCTCACTTTGATACTTGAATGTAATGCTTTAGGCATAAATCACTTTTGTCTGTTTCCTTCATCCTTTATTATATTTCCTATATATTTTACTAACCAGTTTCCTTCTGAGTCCTTCTGATAGGCTGGCTGCCTCCTTACAGTTTTTTCTTTTCTGAAAAGCTTTCCTTTAATCCTCTCTTCCTCCGTGGTTTCTCATCTGACTCTCCTTCATTTTGTCCACAAGCTCCCAAGTATGTTCTCAGTCCTACAGCCTGAACTCTGCCTTTCCCTAAATCCCATCCAGTCCAGTTTTCATTTGTAATCCCTGGAAAGAACGCTTACGAGTCTCATTATTGGTATCTTCCTGTCTGGTACACTCTGGCACCTGTGATTGCAGCTGTAAAATATTGCCTGAGGTGGTAAAAGTAGTTCCTGAAATTGTGTCATATAGTCAGAAGCCTTTGTTTTAGGGCAGCAAATACAGGCACGGGAAGTATTTTCACCTCAGGGTGGGTATTTTTAATTCAATTACCTCCCACTAGATGTACAGGAATATTTGGTGTAGCACATGCCTTTGTTTTATTTTTCATGGAAAGCAGGCTGATATCTCCTCTTTCATCCCTGCAGAGATTATTGTTTCAGAAAGGCCAAAAAATACTTTTATTTTTGGTGAGTGTCTGCCTTTTTATCATCATTTCTTTTCTTCTTCTGTCAAAAGAGGATACACTCCTGCCAACAGCACAGTAGTCTGAAGAGAAGAGGGGCTGCTTCAGGCCAACTTGCTCCCTCTTTTATGTTGTACTCAAGGCAGATGGAAAATCTTTTTTTCTGCTTGGTGAACCGGTACTTGGAACAGAAAAGTCCAAAATATTGTTACTGGATATGAGGCAGATGATTGCTAGTACTCTGATATTTTAATATATGAAAATTTGGAGTACAACATAGGAATTTGGCATGTGTTTATAACACACTCTACTTGTAGCTTGCAAGCAGCCAATTCCATTATGGAAATATAGATTTACATCTTAATTTTTGTCTCTTATATTGGTCTGTGATCCCAAAGTGATGGTAGCACAGACTGAAAAATTTGAATAAAGAGAGATATCCTCTTTTTCAAATACAGTACATCTTTGCTTATTAAGAACTTTTAAGCAAGAAAAATACTCTGACAAGAAAAGAGATTGCCTTTGCAACAAATGTCATGTAACAGACATCAGGGATTATCTATTAGAACTGGCCACAGGGTTGGTTGGCAGAGAAGCTCTAAGATTACTAAAGAGGCTCTAATCTACGTACCACCATTCAACCATTTGTAGTAGTTTTGGCTTGGTAAATCCTTAGGAGTCTAATGGGACTATTTTGCTCCCTTAAGAGAGATACACCTTCAAGGCCAACAGCAAAGGAAAATGAACTTCAGAAAGTCGGTCTCTTCAAGTAAAGTTTCTTTTTGTTTGTTTGTTTTGTTCTGCATAGTAAGACTACAATATAGTTAGAAAAATCTGTGGAAAAATATATTAAGACCAGAAAGTGGAAATAATTAGTGAGATTTTGAAAAAGGCATTCACCTAAGCTATTTAGGAGTTTGAAGCAGAAGATGCTTGAAGTGGATTTAGATAAAAGATCTACATACAGAGAGAGTGCCTTGAAAATACAAAGTAAAATCAGTACTAACCCTAATACAAACACCCACAAACTCAAAACCATCAGAGATCCAAAAAGTTGAGTATTCCAGAAACAGTCTGAGAGCTGAAGTATTGAAGTTTTGTTTCTTTGCATCAGAGAAGCAAAGCATGGACAGCTTTGAAGGGTAGGTTACCACAATGAACTGGGGAAAAAAAGACCATTTATGTGTTTTTATCTGTCTTTCTGGTATGCAATATTGGCTAATTTACCAAAAAAAGAGAAGAATATGTTTTGCTTTTCTGGGAAATAACAGAATGTCTTGGGTTAAATATATATACAATAGTTTTGGGTTTCTTTTAATTCTTTCTAAGTATAATTTGAAAACAAATCAGTCATTTTAAGTCTGCATGTAGTAAATTACAATTACTGTTGAAAAACAGTTTGTAGTACATTTGAGTTGATATGTCTACATTTGAGTTGGTATGTCTAACTACAAGAAATATGTTACTCACTGATAAAATGTTGAGGTGGATTGATAGACTAACATCTCTAATTCCAATGCCACTGAGAACACGAACTGTGAATCAGTTCTAAAACTATGTGTACTCATTAAGTTCAGGGATTGCACGGTATGTGCAAATTTTTTTAGACTCAATGCAACTCAGTATAATTATACAATATACAAACATTGCAATTACGAAGTATTGCAATTTCTTCAGAAGTTCATTTAGCTGTGAACAAGCTTACAATATACTTACATATTAGTTACACAAGCATTTTAGATGTAATTAGTGTCATAAAATTTGAAGTGCTCCAGAACATTTATGACAGCTGTGAAGGAGAGAGTACATACACAGGATGAAAATACAGTTAGCCTCCAAACACATAAATCTCATGCTCTGTGTAGTAATGTCAGCATTTTCAATATATTTTCGAGGAAAAAAAGCAATAAACTAGGCACGAGTTCTCATTTTTTATCTTTTACTAATTAGCTGTGCTATATCCTTATTTACCTTCCTCTTAGAATTTACAGATCTACTGTAAATTACATTTGGGCAACATAGCAAAATGAACTTAATTGTTTTCAGTGGAAAACCATGATATATTATGGCATTGCCAATATTATCCATAGAATTTTAGGTCTGCTGGAATTTCAAACAGAAACCACACATTTTTAGTGGTAAATTGATTTCTTTGGAGTTTGAATAAATTCCTTTATCTTTCACTTGGATCTTCACTTTTAATAGTCACCTCACCCTTGTCAAAGTTAGTCTTTAATATTTAAGTGTTTTGGCCATATATTATAGTTTGGTACTGAGAGAGACACAAAAATTTACTTCCTTCCCAGAAGAGTGTGGAAGCTAAGGTGAAGTTGACAAAAGAATGTGACAGACTTTCACTGTATTATTTCAAACAGTCTTCTGGTGAAGTTCCTTAAGGCAACCAAGGAGAGAGGCATAAGGGAGAGAAACTTTGGAATTAGTGTGTCAAGAATAAGGCTCAGTAATCTCCTGCTGGGGTTACTTGTTTTCCCTGTGGGTTCAGATCCTTTGCCCAAGATGCACCCCTTGAGACTTAGCATTTGGTCCTAATATCCTCAGAAATTCTTAGTTATGTATCCTGCTACTCTCTGTAATTTGGTAATGGAATTTCAAAATGGCACTAATAATTTGGGGATTTTCGGAGCCAGATTAAGATTCTTATGTTTAGTAAATACCAATGGCCTCTCCTTCTATTTATTTTTTTTAAATTTTTTAAATCCATATCCAGCATCCATATAATCATATGACAAGGAGTTTCTCGGTTTAAGTGCTATATGGAAAATGATGTTTTGTTTTGAGGGAAATACACTGCTGTATAATTTCACTTGTTATCCCTAGTTTTCATGTGCTGAAAAATGGTGATAGTTGTTTGCCTTTCATATTTAGTCACAGATTACATAGGAAGTGAAGAACAAATATGTTGGCCTTATCTTTTTGTGACGGTTCTATGTGCTATGTTTGTTTACACACACCACTACACACAAAAATATGAAATAACTTTATATTAATAGTTTATTATGATATTGTATATAAAGTGGTTACACCTGCATCTGTTCCTTTGCTACATTTTCACTTGTTGTCTTAAGAAGGCTCTTGTGAGTATCCATTAGTCATAACTGCATTGAGAAAACTAAATTTGATTCTGTGAGTTTATTTTATTATCTGCCTTGTGTCCTCCACTACAGTTATTCCACAATAAACTGGATTCAGGCATTCCAGGCCCATTTACACTATGGGCATATGCTTAGGTGTGCATTCACTAAAAGAGATTTTCAGATACTTTGGCTTGTGTTGAAGCAAAAATACACACCCACAGCAAACCAGGACACAACCTCTGTCTTCACTTTGCTGTTTACACAAAGCAAGCTCCTTTAGGGACATTATCTTCCATACAGTGGAGCGTAAAAATGCATGAGCAATCTGAATAAGGTCCACAACAGGATGCCAAATAGCAGTGTCTCTTTGGAAAGGAAATGTCCATGATCTGAAAATAATTTGATACAGCATATCTCGTATGTCCTACTTTGTTTTTCAAGTCTAAACTTCTAATTCTCCTAGATGCTGTATGATGAAGTATAAATCTCTCTGTGCTGCATTCTATTGCACTGGAAAGATAAGTCTTTACTGTTATCCTATCAAATAGGAGTTTTTATACTCCCTGTATCGTAGGCGGGACTTGATGGTCTCAAAGTTCTTTCCAACCTAGTTGATTCTGTGATTTTAACTGCTTTTATGCACAATTTTGATTCTATTTTAATTCAACGTAGGGGATTTTGCATGGAGATACCTTGAAAAATGGTTCTATAGACTTGGTTAACTTTAGCAGTCTACTTCTGTCATCACGGGGTTCTGCTTTCTATTTTCCTTTTTTCTACTTAAGCCTCAGAATACCACTGCTTAATACTTATGGGGAAAAAAATTAATATGATCCAGTTCATATGATCCTCATTTTATAATATTTCTTAAACTTTGAGGAGATAAAGAGTAAAAGTGAAAATTTAATCATGAAACTCAATGATTAATCGAGTAGGCTTTTTTTAATTGTAGGCTACTATTCCTCTACTTAGACATGGACATCCCTTGAAAACATTTTTCCATCCATCCTTGGTTTCAGATTCATAGTTGGGTCAAAATCGGGTTTAATCTGCAGTATAGCATCTCCATGGGAAAAAAAAAAGAAATACAAACTCTCTTCTTTGGTCTACACAGTTAAAGTATGATACTTAACATTGTTAAAGCTCTCTGTGTCTTCAAAGCACCTCAAAATACTCTGTGACATCAAAAAATGTTAGTTCCATTTTACGGAGAGCCTAGAAAAGTTGGCAAGCCCATGGAGCAAGCCATTCCTAGAGCTGGCAACAAATCCTGGCAGTCACAGCTGTCACTCCCAGGTTTAGATAACTCTGCTTCTCTTCCGTGTTTAAATAACATGATAGGCCTTTACCATTCCTGAATAATTCTGTTTGTCACTAGATAATATGTCTCGTGGGACCAAAAGAGGAGAGAACAGTAAAGAAGAAGGAAGCAAGGGTGATTTCCTCAATGATAAGCTGTTTTTAGGGCCACTGCCAAGGGGAGTACGAGGCATGGGTTAGTCTTGCTGGGAACAACTACAGTCATCTGCAAGTATACATATTTATTTCAATTAATTATAAGCTCATAGGAACGGGAGATGAAAAACTCTTCTATATTAATGCCCTTTAAATGTACCTGAAAGCTGGGATGCATCTAATAGAGTTTTTAAACACACTTCAGAGAAATTTGGTAAAGCTGTCAGTGTAAGCCCGTGTACTTTTTTTCCAGTAAATTCACTGGGAGCTTCCTCACTGGCTCCTGAGGTAAAACACATTGTCTGAATTTGAATATCTTGTCCTACAACTGACTGGTACACCTTGATTGTTTATTCAAATCCTGATAATATGCCAATTAGGATTTTAGGGCGCTTTTTGGTTTTTGGTATTTAAGATTGTTGCACTCTGGGCAATCTTTTGAGATTGCCAACTTGGTGTTTGTTTGTTTATTTATTTACGCTATTGAGAAACTAACAAAAATCACATACATTTATTTAAAACTCAACATATCTATTCGACATAAGCAAATGTCTTTCTCAATGTAGTCGTTTGATCTTATACAAATTTCTCCTTCTGTTCTTCTGATAAAATATTAAACCCGATTGCATTTGAGAATGAATTTCCACAGTATAATAATTGGGTTGTTTATAAACATTTAGAGTTCCTAAGTGTAACATTATCCTCTATAATAATTTGTTGATTGAGCTGGCAGAAGACAATGGGTTTTGATTAGATGGTGCTGTCTCATTAATATGTATGGTTCTCTTTCTCCATTTTGTTTCCATTTATTCCTGTACATTCAGGGTAGGGGGACAATTTATTTTTCCTTATTATTGGTTCTGCATGATTTTACATAATTGCAGTCATTCTTGGATGTCTTTTAATGTTCTGAGCTCCTGATTACCAATCACCTATTTACTCCTGTCAGTGTGATCAACAGTCACCTGAAATCATCAACTAACAACTTAATTAAACATATTTTAGATATGACACTGGAAGAATCTAGATAACTTGTAAACAATAAAGAACGCTAAACCAAATTCCAGGCCTCAGCTTCTCAATAGAGCAAGTTTAAATTTAATTTTGGGCTTTGCTGCCATGAGCAGGTAGAGACCACAGGCATCTCATAAGAAATAGACGACATGGAATAGTAAGGCAGAGCAGGAACATATGGGCTTGCTCTTCCCAGTTAGATGAAGGGAGGACACAGATGGGCAGCTAACTTTCGTGGAGGTAGCTGTTCTGACTCCATCAGTGGTGGTTTCTTCAGACACATCACATCACCCTCAGCAATAGACCTTTAAAATTACTTAATTTCAGCTAATAGTTTGGGCATGAAATAAAAACAACAACAAACCCAGCAATGATACTAGTAAAATAGTTTAAAAGTATTTGCAGCCTCCAGGCAGCTACAGCTATTTGCTTATTTATTTGTTTTAAGACAGGCATGAGAGGAGTCTAGGGTTAAGTATCTTCTCTGGCTATGGCTTGTTGAAGTATTGGGGGAACAATTCTTCAATACTTGTGTTAGAGCCAATACAATTTGATTTCATATGGAGCACCAGAAAGTTTTATTCTGTGGAGATTGTTCTGATGATGTGAGGAGAAAATTGGGGATGAAGACTATCTGATCTGCATTTTATTGATTTTTCCTCTTGCTGTCCGCTCTAGCTTCAAACTAGTTAGTATTTGGGGACCGCTTGTTTCTTGCTTTTCAGTTCTGCAGGGAACAAGACAGCTGAACACTGGTCTTGGCTGGATGGAGCAACTAAGTAATGAAAAGCGATTTGAAGGTAAGTGTGCGAGTCCCATCACCATAATTATAAGCTGACTAGTGGTGTGAAACCTATTTCTTACTGCAAAACGATAACTTCCTGACACTTTCCCATTTCCTATCTTTCTTAGGGACCCTTCTGCAAAGCAGGAATGACTTTTCTTGAAATGTCTCAGTAATGTCTATTATAGTGACCAGGATATAGAGAAGGTCCTTTGGGTAGCACAATAGCAGAGAAGAGTTTTTTTGCAGTCATCTAAGATATGCAAGTCAGTTAGTTTGAGTTTACTCTGAAAAAACTGTTAAAAAAACTGCCACAGCAGAATTAGTTTGAAGTAAAAAAAGTCCCATGACCCAGAGTCCTATGGTATGTACTGTAGCAGACAGTGTTAGTCTATGCTGAAGTACTAAAAAGATACATTTAGAGGGTTTTTCCTGTTCCAGTGTAAACCCATCTGAAAAAAAAAAAAAAAAAGAAAAGAAAATCAAGCAACAGCATTGGTTGCTCCTGCTGGTCTTAGTTAACTTTAATCTTTTCACAAAAACCAAACACTTGCTTTACCTTTCGAGGTGTTGCCCTGACTCATAGACTGCCACTTCATCTTAGCCCAGTAATTCTTCTCATAAACAATTCAAATCCTATGAATTGCTATGAACTATAGACAACTTTTAATTTCCCTTCTGGCAGAAATAAATATATAACCTGCTTTGACTGTACTACTATTTGTCTTAAATAAAGATTTGCATGGACATTCTCTTTCTGTCTTACACTGGCTAAACCAACATGAAAAATAGTGCTCAATACATGCAGGATGTGGGAGGTAATTGTCTGGGGATTTTAATGGAGCAGAAAAATTCCAAGGTTTTGGAGGATGCTATGGGATGCTTCTTCTTGATAAGACACGAGAGGAAAGGAAGAGATTTCAAACTGATTGATTTTGGGGAGTACTGTGGGCTGTGTTCTGTATTATGCCTGAGCATGCCATGCATCCATAAATCTGTCCAGACCTTATTGAACTCCAGGGCAATGCATAACATCCTGCATTCCCAAGTCATCCAGCACAATCTCATATGAGAAACAAAGAGGTTGGTTCTGCAGCAGAAAAATGGTAAGTGTATAACTTTCCTCTGTGAAGAAGGAAAGTATCTACTTTAACTTGTAAATAGCTGCTTGTGGATTTGAATTAAAACAGTAATACAAATGACAGAGTGGAAAAGAATTTGGCTATTTGAACCAATTTACTGTACCATGTTTATAGTAAAAAATCACTGGTCATCAGGCAGAGAAAATGGGTAGAAGCAGAGTCAGTAGCAAACCCTTTTTCGGCAGAGGTTGTTGCTTTGCCCATGCTCCTCATGTTCCATGGAGGAATGCCTATTCCCCTCCACTGCAACCTCTTATTGGCAAAGAGGTTTACATTTAGCTCTGCTGTAGGAGATTCCATCAGCATTCTTTGTTTACTTTCATACTGTTTGCTCGAAAATTGCAGTTTTTAAATCTTAGATTACATAAAGGCACAGAGAATGAATGTTTAGCTAGAGAACCGTAATATACACGCATGTATGCTAGAAAATATTATATGGAACTAAAAAATGTAATTACATGCATCACTTAAGCTATGCAGGAAGTGTACTAGATACAGTTTTAAACTCTTCAGTCGTTATGGTCTTCATAATTCTGTGGCTTAACATGTACAGAAATTGCATCTTTACCTCCAATTTCAGGAACTCAGCAGAACGCTTTGCTAGATGAGAGCAAAGTTTGTAAAGCTGAAGGTTGGAAACATCTGCTATATTTGCCCATTTTCAGAAGAAAAGCAAATTAAACTCCATAAAGCTAAAATAGCATTCAGTTTCTTGTTATATGTATGTAGTAACAAACATATTTTGTTAAACAGTTGTAAAGCTTCTTATGCTGCTATCTAAATGCTGTTTATTATTCTTCCAGTATTGCATCCTTCTATCAATCAAAAATACTTGCTTTTCTTAACACCTCCGGCTCTGTCTGGTTTTGCTTAATAATTCTTCCAAGAAGTATTTGCAAACCTGCATTCACATCAGACATGACACCAGAAAAATGCATTTGAAAGAGAAAAAGGTATTGAAAAAATACTGTGTCAAGGTGTTAATTAATGAATTATTTTAAAAATGAATTCAACATTCTAATGACTATAAAGTTCTTTTGTAGATGAACATTTTAAAAAAGCCATTTTATTAATCTCTGAACTTTCCACTTAATTCTACCGCATCTTGTCTTTCCTTTGTGTTTTACAGTGTGCTGTATTTAAAAAAAGCAAATCATCATCATCATCATCATCATCATCGTCTTCATCAGTATATTATTCTCCCAGTAGCTGAAATAGCTGAAGTAAAGAGCAAGTAATACATTATCATTATATAAGAGTTAGAAGTCAAGAATTTGAAGAAAAGACACATGCAGAGCCCTAATGAAGCTTGTGCAAGTCCTGTGGACTTCACCATGCTTTAAACCAGCTCAATATGTCCTTACTAGAGGAGTACTTATGCAGCTGCAGTTTGGAGTACATGAGTAATTTTACTGTATTCAGTGGCTTTATTCTCAATCTCAGCTGATCTGAAAGAGGCTTATATCAAAATGACTTTTTCTCAATACACCAATGCAGTACATAGAAATTATTCCAGGTCCAATGAGACTCAGCCCTCATCTGGGATGAAAGAACATAACCTAAGTCTGTTTGTTTCACCTTGCTTTGTTATGTCTTGAGGCCTGTAGTAAAAGCACTGAGGACAGACATAATTTTCTTTCCAAATGTCTACAGCAACCTTGAACTTTTTAAAAAAGTTAATTTCCATTTTAGTGCTTCCTATAATTTTCATCTATCTATTTCAGAACTTTAAAACCCAGCAATAAACAGAAGGGTTCAAGCCACAACTATTTGCTATTTCCTTCCCATTTATGTACACTAATGTCCTTTTCTATTTTTTTTCCTCTCATCTGATATCTCCTCTGCAACTAATATTGCATCACAAAACTGACTGGGAGTAGCACTGATTGCAGTAAGTGAATCATTACTGTCCATCCATCCATTACTGTTACATCCCTGGGGCACTGACCATATAATTTTCCCTTCCCACTGTTTGCCATCCAGTTTAATGGCAATACATTAAAAGGCAATGGATGAATATAGTAATAGCTAATGATAACAGGTACAGGAATGACATGCTTTATGGGTAAAGGATAAATAAAAGAGGGAAAGGGGCTCTCATACTTCTTTAAATGGATCTCAAACTTCTCAGACTTGGCTTTAAGGACACTTGCAGCTTTCAGCTAACTAAATTGGGAGCATTGGCACTTTTTTAAGGAAGAAGACATAAATTAGACACAATTAGATCACTGAGTTAGATGCATTAGAATGCACCCCATGATAATTGTATGGCATTATTCTAAAAAGCATTGATAGCATGTGCATACAACATCTCTTTTCGACACTGAATATAAGACTGTTCTAACTTGATCACACCAAAGATCAGTTTGGCTCTGGTAGTTATACTAGCTAGTAAAGGACATTACAATAAGTAAGAACTTCCATCACATAATGAAAACTATCTGAGCACCACACAAAGCCACCCTTATAACCTAAAAATGTCACAAAATTAATTTTTATCATAAAATAACCCATTTCCAATTATCAATAGTCATTATTAAAGCTAAATGATTTTATTTTAGAGTTTTTTTCTATACATTCATATGTTTATGTGCATTAATGATCTCTGGGTTTGGAGTTTGGCTTCCTCCATCTTTGAAAAATAAAAGACTGCAAATCCCTATAAGTGGGCAATATCTTCATTAGAGCAGGTAATTTGGTACTGACAACAAATGCTACCTTTTCACTGCTTAGCCTCTTTTCCAGTCCTGTAATGGATCTGTTGTGCAGCAAGGACTTCAACATATATTCCTATGGGACTCCTCTGAGGGTAATGGTGAAATACTCCTACCTTCTGTTTTCTTTCTTCCAGTCAGTTGCTTAAACATGTGAAGGTCTTCCACTTTGTCAGTCTTCATTTCTTTACTTAGAGCAGGTTTGAATGATGGCACCAAATTGAGTAGAAGAATCAATACCTTAAAGAGAAAGCACTTCAGAGAAACCTTGAGAGATTGGAGAGAGGATGATAGAAACCTCATGAAGTTTGTCTGGGGGAAATGCAATGTCCTTCACCTGGGATGGAATAACCCCATGCCCCAGTACAACCTGGGAACCAGATCTAGCCTCCTGGAAATGGTAGAGTTGGGGGGGGGGGATTGAAGGTGTCCTGGAGGACAATAACTTGAAGATGGGTCAGCAGTGTGCCCTGGGGCTGATGGCAGGGTGGGCTGCACTTGGAAGAACACAGCAAGAAGTTCAGGAACGTGATCACTGCCCTGTGGGACTTGTGAGAGCACAGGTGGGTCACTGCATTCAGTGCAGAGCTGCCCAGTGCAAGGCAGATGTTGACAAAGTAGAATGAGTCCAGAGGAGAGTTGCTGTGGTGGTCGGAGGCTGAAGAACAGGACTGAGAGATGTGAACAAGAGAGAATGTAAAGAAAACTGAGTCAGAGTGCTGGGTTTATTCAGTCTTAAGAAGAAAGGGCTGTGGGGGATCTAGTTGCCATTCACAGGTACCTAAAGGGTTGGCCACAGGGACTTCTGACAGATGTACACAGTAAAAAGCCAAGAAGTGGTGGTCACAGGGCACAGATTCACCCCGGGTTTAAACAATAAAGTCCTCAGTGAGTGTGGATAATCACTGGAAGAGCTTGCCCAGAGAAACTGTGGATACTTCTCCTGGGAGATGTTAAAACTCAGCTGGTCAATGAGCAAGCAGCCTGCTAGATGACTCAATGACTCCCAAAGATTTCTTGCACCCTGAACTGAAACTTATTCAGATTAAATTGGAATGCACTTTTTTTTTTTTTTGAGTAGATTTATTATCACATGTTTTTAAAAGAATTATTGCTATGAATTCTATGCAAGTCTTCTGAAATAATGGGCTATATCCAGACATTAAAATTTAGACAGAACAGTGATTTTAACTTCCAAACAAAAATCCAGAATAGTTTCCCATATTAATCAACTAAGGATGCCCCAAAAGGTAGCTTAAAGACCTTCACTTTGTATAATTGTGTCATTCAAGTTAATGCTACCTAAAATCGAAGTATCTGGTAGTATTATTTTTATAGTGTAATAATTACAAAGTTTTTTGCTAATTGCTTTGTCTTTGTAAAATCTTGATGATGACCTTTTTAATTTCCAGGGCATGAAGCTGCAGTTCTGCAAACTGGACTTGCTATTAACACCTGTGCTGAATTATTTCCCACTGATTGAACACGTGTTGGGCACTATGTAACTCATCATTGATTTGGAATGGATGATTTTGCTTCAGGATACTTCTGGCAAGCTGAACCTCTTTAGTTGTTTCTTTATGCACATAAAAAAAGGGAATGGACTTGAAACTACAGCCATCACTGAGTAATGAATGCCAGGTAAAAAAACCCCTAACTTTCAATATTGACAATCAGTAGATAAAGAATTCCCTAATGAAAAGAGAGCTATCTCATCTTGCCACCACTCTCTTGAATGGTGTGAAAAGAAAGAATATTCCCGTCAATGGACATACCAAGTAATGAACTAACGCTGGGTGATTTTGTCAGATACAACTGCATAAGTTTGTAGCTTGCTCCAGTTACTGTTTAGCAGACAAGAGGTTCATTTGTAGCTTAGAGTTCGAATTCTTGGTAAAACTCATGTTAAGTATCTTAAAAAAACCCCAAAACAACTAGTCCAATGCTTGAAAACCAGTAGGTTTCAAGTCACTGCATATGCTCAGTTAAGAGCATTGGTTTTGCTCCAAGAGAAACTGTCAGCTCTGTTCCTTCAAGTACGGATCAGCAAAACAATATATTTATTCTAATTATTACATTGCTTATACAGAGATGGCAACCTATAATATGCTATTCATGATAATTATTAATAAAGGTGTTGTTTTCTTTGTCTTTAACAAAAAATGGTTTAGTCAACACTTTCTAAGTGGGCTGGTCTATCCTATTGAAATGCGTTTTGAGAATTAGATTCTTATCTGCCCCCAGTCTGTCTGCTCTTGAGAAAATGTCAGTTATTTTCTCTGAGTATCTGAATATATAGTTTGGTTGAAAATATTTCTGTTCTAAAGTGATATAGAGGTGGGTCATGGAAACTTGAGTCTTGAGCCATCAATTTGCTCTTCTATTCTCTGAAACCCTAACCTTTGGAGATTATTTCCCAGAAAGCGTCTCTTGCAAGTGGTCTCATAATCTGGCTAAACATACACCATGGATGTTCTAGACTAACTGGGGAGATCGAAAGACCTATAAAGATGTGAAAAATATTAATTGCAATTTCCTTAATATTACAGTGAAGTTATATTTTGATAGTTTTATTGGAACCTTAAAATGAGGTTGGGGGTGGGGGTGTGGACCCCAATAGGGCTATATTTTATCACAATCTTCCAAGGAAAGATACCCCTTTTTACTTGTTTTACATTCTAATGTGTATTTTGTACATACAGCCACTCTTGTATTTGCATTATTGACATTACTTGTTCCTTTGGAATTGATTTATGTAAGCTGATTTGTGTCAGTCTTTAATGATGTACAGATCTTAAAGGGTGAGTAGTATAACTGCAAATGGAATTAAGATCTTGGAAAAATATCTTGAGTACTTATATGAAAACAGTAAACAAAAAATTAAATAATAAAATATATATGTTCTTTAGAATTGAGTGATATAAATCACATGATTTCACCTACATAAGTCACCTTTGAAAGATATAATTTATTCCAATTGAGGGTTTTATGACACTATATACCCTCAGAACAGTACTCTTTATGGGAAGATAGTTCTCATTTGCTGTGTAAGCAGATCTTGCTGTGTAAGAGTCACCCAACCAAATCTTTGTTGTTGAAAAGGGAGATTTATGATTCAAGTCTCACTGCATAACCAGGTGATAAGTCCTGTCCAAAAGTTAAATATGAGAACTTTTCACAGACACAGGCCAGATGCTTCGCAAAAGCTCATAAGTTAGAACAGAAATAAATGACCACAATATTATCGCTGCAGTAAATTCACCACCCAAACTTTAATTGCTTGTGAGACTATAGCCCTCAAGCTCTGTCCTGCAGCATTTTAAGTTTTAAATTTAAAGAAGGAAAGGTAAAAATGGAGCAGGCTGAAATTGTTATGTCTCTGTGCAAATGAACTATGTAACGTTAGAAAAGGCACACTTCCACATGAGGGCACGTGAGGCTATTTCATGAGCACTCTTGTCTGCAGAGTTTGCTCTGGAATTTTAATGTCCATGCTAAAGCTGTCTTCTGAAGATTTAAACTGAGATAATTTTGTGGCTAAATTCCAAAGTCTTCTGACAGAAAGTGTAGTAGCTGTAGTACAGAAATAAAAACATTTTTTCTTGCTTTTGCTAATGATCAAACAGAGCTAAATTGTGATTGTTAGCTAATGTGTCTCTCCATGAAAACCACTGGGAGAAATTCTGCACAGATTTGCTGAGTGAATGGCAATTTGCCCTTTAATGCTCACGGTGCATTAGCTTCTTCTATACAGTGTGTGCGCTTTGTTATCTTGTGTCTAGAGCAATATCGAGGCTGTCGTTTCCTTTTCAAAGCAGCTCCATATGAGTCAAAGAGAAACTTACAAAAGAGGTGTAAAGTCTGTTCAGAAGCACAGTCATTGTGTAGCAGCTAATTCCTACACAAACAAATATGAAAGATCAGCAGGTGCTTTATGCTACATTGTAGTTTTGTATGTTATGAAGCTCATGGAAGGAAGATGGGATTTAACTTTTTATACTCTTCTGCATTCCACATCTAAATTAATGTATTTGTGATATCAAATGGCAAAATCTAGAGGAAGCTGCTTATAAAGGATGTATATAAATATGCTCAGAAATTATTTTTTTTTTTTCTCCACAGGACATGTTTACAATAACAGGCAACAAGGTAAGACCTTTTTCTTCCATGTTAAGGCTGATGGAAATTTGGTGCCAGCCTGCATGTCCTTCACCTGCTATCCCTGAGTAGATGTTGATTTTTCAATTTACAGGTCTGTTAAGAATTCATGACAAAGTTAAATTATACATGAGAGTGAGAATTTTCTCCTCCAGAAAGGAGAGTCTCAGTTTGTTGTGATATGGTTTTTATATTTTTTAATTGCTAATAAACTGTCAGAAAAGAACCATTTTTCCCCCTGCCTATTCCTCTTTACCTTATATTTAATTTTCTCCACACCAAATTGTTGTTTCAATATGAAACTAAATGTGGATTTAATATGGAAGGAAAAATATTTATGTCCTTTTGGAACTACTCATTACTTCTAAGGCAGGGGAAACCGGAAAGTTAAAAAACTGCCTTCTATCATAATTTATCATGCAGGGTTAATTGTGTAATTCAGTTTTACTATATAGTTCATTAGAACTTTAAGGCCAAATTTTTATCTTTACTCCTGCCTCCAAATTTCAGATTATTTCTACCCAAAATTCATAACATTTATTTTTCAGGTCAAAAACCCCACTAGTACAGCATTGGCTCTTACTAAAATTTTATTTATAAAATTTTATAAAATGGTTTTCACGTGAAGAAAAATGTAGATCTTTGACAATAGAAAATATTATAACTTGGATAAAAACCTTGACAGAAGTCAGTACTTTATACTGCAGTTAATTTATTCTACCACACAGCACAGAGTGAATTTTGGAGCATGAACAAACTGTGAGAAGTAAATAGATTTGTTTAAATCTCAGTAGGTAAGCAAGTCAAAATATTTTCTATTGCTGAAGGGGAAGCACTGACACCTGTATTGAGCAAAGTGACATTTCATGGAAGCAATAATAGACAGGTTGAATACAATGATTATAGTTCTGGATGGTTTTGGTTTCTTCCTGCTTTTGGTTTGTTGAGTCTTTATCATAGGATGAGTAACCTGGGATTCTCCAGAGTGGACGAATCCCTCAGTAAACTTTTCATGGCAGGTTCCCCAACATAAGTTCTAGCCTTGTGTTGGAAGAAGATATGATATATAAAATTCTGCTGCTTTGGGAAGAAGTGCTGGATCTGATGTGTCAGTGTCAATTCTGGTTAACTTATTGTAATTCAGAAATCCTCTGGGTATTCCATGTCCGGAACGGTAAGATTACTGAGTTTCTCTTGCTATCCTATAAAAATAACTTGTGAAAAAAATAAGTTATAGTAAGTATTGAGTGATAATATTCTTGAAAGGTCTATTACTGTCAAGGGAATCTAGAAAATTTTAGGAGCTCTAAATATGTTATTTTTAGCAAACTTACTCTTATACACGCTCTTGCAATACCTAGGAGAACTGTATAATTATACAGCAGGTACATAAAATACATTTGACATTTGATTGTGAATGAATGTCAAATTACTGTGCTGAAAAACACAAAAACTGAGTGACTTGAATCTGGAAAACCTAAAAAGAGATGGAAAATAGAATTATGTGAAGACAATAAAAGGTGTTTAATTCCGCCCTTTGCATTGTCACTGTTTGAGTAGCAGTTACATGGCAGATAACATGTGCATTGTAGCAAGAACACTGAAGACAGCAATTACTTACTGGTTTACTGGCTTCCTAGATGAAGTGCATGATTTATATTTGTTGATAAAATATATATATATGTTTAGTATAATGGGGAAAAGAACACCTTGTGATGTGCGGTTGCTTCTTCCTTTTTGAGTAAGAGAATGATGGTGGTGGATAATTAAATTCCTTCAATGAGTACCAGACTTCAAAGACCCCTTATAAACCTAGACTAACACAGTTGCTCGACCTATGCAGAGAAATCATAGAATCATAGAATGGTTGGGTTGGAAGGGACCTTAAAGGCCATCTTATCCAACCTGCTTGCTATGAGCAGGGACATCTGCAACTACATGAGGTTTCTCAGAGCCCCATCCACTCTGACCTTGGATGTTTCTAGATGAGTCATCCACTACCTTTACGCCCCTGTCTTATTGCAACAGGCCCTGCTAGAAAGTTCGTCCCCATCTTGCCCACCAGCTATTCCACCAGCTTCAGTGAGAATTTCACATGGCAAATCAGGACAACACTGACAAATATTGCACAGGAAAGAATAGACAGTGCCAAGTCTAGGGAGAAAGAGAGTCCTGTGGGGAAAACCAGAGGGAAATAAGAATATATAGACAGTCATACGAATGATATGGTGAAGCAAGCATGTTTGTATGAACTGGAGAATAGGTGATGCTGAACTTTCATATGGTGCCTCCAGCACCTGTTTGACACCGAATTTTACCTCCAGTCAACTGTGCCAGAGTAGTTAAAAAAAAAAAATCAGCATCAGCAGGAGCATCAGTTCCTCTCAGCAATCTTAATGACAGAAGGGGCAAGATTTCTGCTGGTTATAGTTGTAAGTACCTGGGTCCTCAAGATGATATCTGTATTTCTATTATTATGTTTTATTTTTAGTATTTTTAATCTATAGGAGAAAAGGTCTTAAGATCTCTGTGAACCAATGTTTTTAGGTAAATTATTTTAGAGATAAAGGACAAATTTTCACAAATAAGTTGTAACTTAATTTCCACACTTGCTAAGAGACAAAAAATTTCAGCTGTTGTATGCTAAAAAAGGTGGTTTACGGAAGGCCACCAAATACAAGGATCAGCTTTATCCTAGCTAAAAGGATTTCAGCTATCCTAGTGCATACATGTACATGTCCATGTAAAAATGTGTGTCTTATCTGATATAGTTTTCATTTTTGCAGTCTCTTTTGTGTGTGTGTATTGTGTGTGTGTGTCTTGAAATTATGTGTTTATTTTTTATTGTGGGCATAAATTACAAAAGTTTAGACCACCAAGGGTTAAGTTGTGAAAGCTTTTCAAAGCCAAAAAGATAAACAAAAAGTGCCAGCGTTTGTGAAGGAATTCAGATCCGTCCTTCTCTTGTCATTTGCAAAATGTTTTCATGCTTAAGAACTTGAATGAAAGCAGTGACAAATTCTTAATTTGAGCACACAGATGCTGTTTGTGTACGTTATTTTCTTTCTGTCCACAAAAGTCATCAAATGCAAAAACAATTTGCATGCAGACTTTTTCATATGTGCCTGTATAAAGCTGTGCATATGCAAAATGAGTGCTGATAAATGAATGCTCTAGAACCCAGTTAATGTAAAATTTTCCACTTATAAAAGTTTTGGTGGCTTTTATCAGGAAAAAAAAGCTTAAAGCTGAGTCATACAGTTCCCGCTCAAGAAAGAAATATTTAGCAGAAATATCGTTTAACTTCCTAGGAGGGAAGCTCTATCATTAATTCCAATTTAAAAGCTGAGGGCTACAACTCAGCTTAACGCCAGGAAGTCAGCCCCAGCAGAGACGGTGTTTACCCAAAATTCACGGCTGTACAGGTTCAGTAATAAAGAACCCCTAAAGGGTTCAGGGCACGGTCCCCACGCGTGGGCCACTGGAGAGAGGGACACGCTTTTGGCGGCGATGATTTACCATCGCACGGGGCTGCCTCGGCACGGGGCTGCGGTGAATCAGGCTCGAAACGCTTGGCATTAATAAAGCTGTCATGTACTCTCTGCAGGTGACATAAAACCTCTGAAGATGCTTGGCCAATCGCAGGTTGCTCTCCCGCGGCAGACACGCAGGGTCTCATCGGCAGTCAGCCTGCGTGCCGGAGTGGGGCTCCTGTCCGCCCGCCCGCACTGCGGGCACCGCTCCGCCCGAGATGCTCCCTCCCGGACAGCCTCTCTCCCCCGGCACGCCGGACCCAGCTTTATAGTACAGGCAGGATTTATCGATGAATGAAGGAGGAATTTCACCTGGGTTTTATTAACCGGAAAAGCTGGAGGCAGAGCTCGGTTACACAATGTTACATAAGGTGGTGCAGGGGTCTAATATCTGTCACAATCAAAGGCTAATGCAAATTCAGTGGGCACTGTAACATCAGCACTAATAACCAATGTTAAATTAAGATGTATTATCTAGGTAGCATGCATAAAGAAAAGGGGAGTCCTGAAATGTCACAGTCATTTTAACTAAAGCAGTATTGAAGCTAGGGAGGAAGGCTTGTCGCTAGAAGGAAACTATAATAAAATCCTGGTCAGTTTTTTCTGGAAAACACACTGTTAATTACACTGACACATGCTGAAATGAGACTGTATAGTTACTCTCCTTGATGAAATGAGCTCTGTGTTTCTTATGAGACAAGATTTGAAATAAAGGACATAAATAGAGTGGTAAAAACTACTTTAATATTTCCTGTCTTCCCTCAACCATATATTTCCCTTGTAGTTATTTTCAATCTACAAATTAATTAAAAGTGCAGCAGGCACAGTATATCTATGAAAGTTGTTTCTCTCCCACACACTGCACTTGTTTAGAACATAAAGGTTGTAGAAGTGAGTAAGAGCATTTAATATAAAATTGCTTGAATGCATGTATGTGAGGATTACTGAACATCAGAAAGGGCAATTGTGCCCTGTGCAATGTTAAACACCATCGTTGTTAACTCAGGCCTGGAGGGTGCAATTTTTTAATATAGTTTTTATGTATTGCAAGCTATATATACATACACATATACATATATTACATACATATACATATATTAGTTTATTGCTTGGCCTGTTTTTTCTTCTATTTTCAATATCACAATATAGCAAGGTATGGATTATGGAATATCACAGATCATCCTCGTTATGCATAATATGTTCTCCATGCTAAATTAGAAAACAGGAAGCAACAGAGGGCAGCTGGTACTTGCCCTTTACTATAATCCCCCAATAATCTGTTTTATCTAGCCTGTTCTTCAATTCTAGTTGTAATGATGATTCAACTTTTTCTCCCCTGACAAATTATTCCATTGTCTAACCTTCTGGACATTTCTGCCTAATGCGTAGTTTTAATATTTAAGTTTTGAATTTCAGAACATTATTTCAGCTATAATGGCAAATGTGAGTGCCATCTCCTATCAATTAACAACCATCTGGGAGAGATGGAATTCAGAAATGAAGCAAAGTGCTGTACAATAGTGAATGATGAAGAGAAAAAAACCTGTCAACCAAATGAAATGGGGTTTTTGAAAGTACTTCCTGGGACAGAAAGGTGATGACCTCTTCAACTCTAAAAAAAAAAAAGTTTCTTTTATACCTTGATAGTATATAGAATTCATAATTGTCAATCTTACTTGTGTCAAAATCATTAGTAAGTGTCAGGCCTTGCATTGTGTTAAAAAGTAGCAAAGAAAGAGATAATTATTTGGAATTGTAGAAATGGTTGTCTTCAGGGTTTTTTGAGCTTCTCAGTTGTTATTGTCTAGATATTCTACAAAACACAAATGATTTTAAACATTATCTCTTAAAAAAACCCCCAAACCTCTTTATGTGTTGTTAAAAAATTGAAGGGACTCAAGCATAATGTTAGAAANAAAAAAAAAAAGTTTCTTTTATACCTTGATAGTATATAGAATTCATAATTGTCAATCTTACTTGTGTCAAAATCATTAGTAAGTGTCAGGCCTTGCATTGTGTTAAAAAGTAGCAAAGAAAGAGATAATTATTTGGAATTGTAGAAATGGTTGTCTTCAGGGTTTTTTGAGCTTCTCAGTTGTTATTGTCTAGATATTCTACAAAACACAAATGATTTTAAACATTATCTCTTAAAAAAACCCCCAAACCTCTTTATGTGTTGTTAAAAAATTGAAGGGACTCAAGCATAATGTTAGAAAAATATTGGTAACTGAGGAATGGCACAGACAGGTCCCAAATAGTACTTAAGACCTAGAGAGGCTTCAGCATATTGTCCTAGAATTTTGTAAAACTGTATTACAATGCAGGTAAAGTTTATTGGATGTTTTGAGAAGATGATAGATCTCATAATTGAAAATTAGGTGATTGGCTTTTGCATATAAAAATCATCTTATGACCAAGTTAATAAGTATTAAAGTTGTTAAGGTAGTAATTGTTAAATACCTTTTAATTATGGAATTTCCATGCTTTCTGTGAGTCCATGTCCCTCCCCAGCAAATGCCTGATTGGTGAAAGAAACTTTTGATGTACCTCAGAACCCACCAATCAAACTGGGCTATGGGGCTGGACAGTGGGGAATTCTGGGAAGGGCCAAGGGGGTATAAAAGGCAGGCCCCTACAAGGACACGCCCTCTTTTCCTCCTGGCAAGCAACAGGACACATCTGCTCCCCTGGTGCTGGGTAAGTGGGGGGGGGAGGGGAAGGGACTATCTCTTTCCAGAGACCTTTCATTTTATTTTAAGGGAATTTTGCCTCAGATTAGCCGAAGTTAACCCAGTGCCAAAGATTTCCGCTGTGGACACATAACCATTTTGGTTTCAAGGATCTCCAATCCTGTGATCTCGGGTTTTTCTATTATTTTAATTTAAGAAATCGGACTTCGTTATTTTTCCAATTTATTTTTTTGTAATAAACAATATTTTTTTTTTTAATTAAAACAAGAGTTGTCCTTATTCCTGACAATAGATCTGGTTTATCAGATTTTCTCTTTTATGTACTTGTAAACCCTAAAACTGATAAATAATGGGCACTGGGAATGTTTACAGTAGTGGCAATTTTCTCTGCCCATCACATGAGATGAGGAGGGAATCCTGGCACATGGCTATCACCGTCAATCTCCTGGGAGAATTAGTCTGCTCTTTCTGTAGGGACCAAGCAGAGTTTCAGATTTCATAGACTCAGGAGACTGCTGCAGTTCTCAGTATAGACTCCTCATGTAGTGGCTGGGTAATCCTGTTCCCAACTCCCTTTTCTTCCTTGAGGATTAGTGAAACACAGGAAACCTCACATAACAAGCAGTATAACTGGTGTCCGGCCTTGAACTGGCTGCAAAGCCAAGTGGTTTCCCATACGACACATGCTGCCAGGAAATGTCTAGCCCTAAAAAGACCTAAGCATTTGGCCTTCCATATAGGAAGCTGGAGTTCAATGACAATGTTTGCACCCCACACTTAACTTGAAACCCTACAAAAGAAAGCACTAGAAGTGCAGACACACTAAAGCAACACAGTGCTACTCTGTCCCTGAGCAGAGAGAAGGATAATAGAAAAAGAAGAAACTTCCAGCTAGCAGGAACTTTGTTTTTCATTACAAAAGTATTGTAATACATTTCAGCTATAAGGAAATCCTCTTCCAATTTCATGCTACAGTAATGTCCATAACAAAAATAAATGTATGTTACCAACACAGATTAAATAGCTGCTGATTGAATATTACATCTGGGAGAGAGTTCAGCAGATACTTTTGGCCTAAGTTCTGACTTTTTGTTGCCTTCATTCACTGCTGCTTTTTTTCTCTTTCAGTATCCTCCCTCCCTCCCAAAAAAAGGAAAGCTTTAATAATCTTGAGCAGTCAAAACCAGTACATGTTGCTAAACTTGTGACCCATTACTTCAGAGGAAGATAGTATGTTAATTTTTCAATGCAACTTCTAATTTATTTTTAATTAAGCATGTAAAAGACAGAGGAAGTTTTTAATATATTTTAAATAATATGCACCTTTGAGGAGGTTAAATTCCTTCTTGTCAATGCGTGTCAGCAATTTCATTTAATCTGTGTGTTGCTGACATAACTGACAATACAGGACTTTGAAAAGTAATCAGAGGAGTCATGAAATCAAATGAACTGGGAGGATTTACCAGCACAGTAGACTTTGCCATTTCATTTGATGAATATACCTCATTTTGCATTGCCCACTCCTGTAACTCTTTCCCATCTTGGGCAACAAATAGTTTAGCATACAAATATTGCTGCTGCCTACTTTCATATATGAATAAGAAGTCAAATAATGTACAACTATTTAAGTTTAGTATTGAAATTAGTTTATGTTCAACTTTCAATTGAAATTATAATTTATTAAACTTCAGTTTCTGTAGGTATACTGACAACACTGTTTTTACCAGGTGAGAATTTCTGTCTAAACTAATGCTTTAGGCAAGCTGAGAAACCCCCTCTCTCTAGCTGGGCATTTTCCCTACCTTGTTGAACAAATCAAGCTTGTTTTCTGGTGAAATGGACAAGAAAGCAGTAAGAATGTTCTTCTTTTGAGGGCTGCTTCTTTCCTCAGACAGCAATTTCCTATAACTTCAGGGAATTCACTTCCTTACATGCTATTAAAAGTAGAGATTTACATGAATTGTATAAAAACACTGGGGGAAAAAAGTATACTGTCACAGGGCTCTTTGTGAAGAGTATCCTCAATAACCAGACAGAATTATCAACCAGTTTTTAGTTAGGACCACTGAATGTAGCCTTCCTCAAAAATTGCTCTTTGCATATAGTTACATCATGCAGAGGTTCACAGCCTCAATGCGCCTCTTCCTTGAGGCATTGTTAGACAAAGCTCTTTCCCAGGGAGACCTGCAGCAGCACAGATTTAAAGACATTAAAAAAACCTAAAGCAAAACCAAAGCAAACCAACAACAAAAAAGCACATTAGCTAAATTGCATGTGTTCCTATAATACAGTAAACAAATAAACTGTCTTCTGCTCAATTTAGAAGTGAATAAAGCCTGTTTGCTTGCACTTACCCTCAACTGCACTGCTGGGAGGAATGGAAAGCATTCATCTCATGCACAATCAGTTTTGCCTTGCACTCATCATCTTACTTTTTATCTCATTCCCTGACTCCGCATCACAAGAACATACTGTAAAACTACTCACACATGTTGAAAAAACTGTAGCAACAGTGTTAGCAATACTCTTATTTTTCTTCTTGTTTGGACAAATTATGGTTTTACTCCCTAGAAAGCTAACCTATTTCATTAATATTTTCCTAGATCGTTTTTTGCTTTTGCATCTTTTTTAGTAAGATCAATTCCATTTTGTTTAATGAGCTTATCTATCAGCAACTCATCTCGATGTTGGAATTTTTATCATCTTATGCATACTCCCAATATCTCAGCTTCTGTGAAAATAAATGTAATGCACAGTGCCAGATGCAAACATAAAACCTACTGGATTTAATGGAAGAATTGTCAACTTTTCAACAGGTATCTGTCTACTGCTCAAGACTAGAGTCTCCTTTTATTTAAATGAGGCCGTGTTCTCATATTGACAGTTATTTTTTTTATTATTTCCTCTATTATGGTGTTGTTACTTCTACCTAAGTAAGGCTTCCCTTAACCTTAGCTAGATTAGATTAAATTTACCAAATTTTTCCATTGCAATATTTTAGCTGAAGAGTATGTTTTTCAGGACAGCATTTACCTCAGATAATTTTAAAGCTGGAGTTCACTAATACACATGCAGGTGTCTGCAGTGTAGATGTCAGTATCTGAGACATCTCTGCCAGGTCAGGGTAAATGTGTTTCTTGTCCCTGCAGCCTCTCTGCAAGTCACTGCTGCTGTGATAAAAAATTATGGTTCTCAAAAACTGAGATATAATAGCAATTACACATACTATTTTGGTAGTTCTGGTGATTATCATCCTGTGTTGCTCTCTGTTGCTTCACAAACTATTGCCCTGTGCATGTGTGTCTGCCTACTACCTCTTTTAATTCTGTTAAATCCTGCTTACGTCTTCCAGCTGCAACTCTGCCAGCTTCTCTGTCTGCCGGTGACCAGGTCACTCATCCTTTCCACTGTGCTTTGCTAAGGCACCTTACTTTCTTTTTGGGTAAATCATCTAGATAGCAAGAAAACAAGAAGAGGAAACCCTGCCTAACCTAGCATACAGGACTGAAATATTTCTTAGCTTTCTCACTCTGTTTGCTTTACCCTTGTCAGAGCAGATTGCTATGCAGACGGACACAGTCACATTTGAAGTGACAGATTTATGTCTAAAACACGTAACAGAGAGTGTCAGGAACCAAACCTGAGCTTGATTCTGTATGGCATATATAGATGGCTTCCATCAGCTCAGCATAGAGCAAACCCCTCCTATGGTTGGTCTATATTCAACAGAGCTGTTTGAAAAGTCCAAAGACAGAGCCAGGGAAAGACCTGGCACTTAAATAGCACCCAAGGATCAGGCTCAGAAGCCGGTTCTCTTTCTTGACCCAGAGTGTGCTGAACCCTGGTCCTATGTTGCAAAATGTGCCTCCAGAAGCAATCCAGGTGTCTGCTGGTTCTGATCCCAATGTTTTCAGTGCATGCAGTGTACACATGCTGTGCATAGACACATGCAGTATTAAGCATATCCTGGGTTAGTGAAATTCAGATGGGAATATCAGAGAGCTGCTCTTACTTTATAAGAAGACCTGGTTTACATCTAAAGATCTAGGCAACAGGAGACATAACCTTCCCTTTTTCAGAGCAAGAATTCCCCAGGGGAGGCACTTTCAACATCGTGGAAATGGCATAAAAACATAGAATGGATTGGATTAGAAGGGACTCAAGGAATATCTATTTCCTACCCCCCTGCCATGGACAAGGACACCCTTCCACTAGACCAGGTTACTTGAACAGCCAGTTATAATCTTTTCAGGAGCCCTCAGCTGGAGACACAGCCTCTCTCTAGGAAGGGTTCCTCATTTTGCTCTGAGGGGCTTAATTGTTGCCAGAATAAAAGGGGTTAGTGCATTTGTGGTCATTCCAGTCTAGGAACAATGCTTTCTTACCAGTACTGTGTCTTGCCATGTGCAGTATTTTGCCTAGCCCCTTGGCTTGTTTTTGAAGGTGGCTTGTTACTGCAGTGTGGATACTTCAGGCACATAGCTCACAGTATGCACATATTTCAGCAATAATCTTATGCACTTATGTTTGGGTAATTTCAGGTTGTTGTGTTGTTGGAGTGTTTTTTAATTATTCTATTCCAGATTTCCTTTGGCCTAGTAACTGTTTAAGAGTTTCAGAGTTTTAAAGTATAATTCACCATAGATGATGGAATCACAGAATCATGGAATGGTTTGTGTTGGAAATGACCTGAAAGATCACCTAGCTCCAAACCCCCTAACACGGGCAGGAAACCTTCCATTACACCATGATGCTCAGAACTCCACCCAGCCTGGCCTTGAACACTTCCAGGAATGGGGCATCCACATCTTCTCTGGACCACTTGTTCCAGTGTTTCACCATCCCCACAGTAAAGGATTTCTTCCTAATATCTAATCTAAACCTATCCTCTTTCAGTTTCATTATAAAATAAAAGGTGATAATACATTTATCTCCAAGAGTTTATCATGATTCATAAACCACACTGATAAATGTAAAAAGAATGCATGCAAATATTGAGGTGTAATGTATTTAAAGTGGTTAAAATGTTAGATTAAAAAAAATGGGAAAGGAAAAACTTGATTGTCAAAAAAGTGTGGAGAAACGGAAGCATCAGCACAATCTTCTTCCCTGTGCAGTTTAACAGCTGACTTTCGGATAACACAGCTACTATGCAATGAAATAAAATTTAAGCTACATGGAGTGCAATTCATTTCACCCATCTTCAGGTGTCTAAGCCTGAGACAATGATCCTAGAGTTTCTTCAAAATAATACAGTTCACTATATTTTCAAATAAGTATGTAAACCAGACCAGCTGAATTACTGTCAGATTGCCTGAAAAAAAAAAAAGGTTACTGGGGGAATGAGTCAAGAGTTCATGTTTTTTCTACTGGCTGGACTGCAAAATGAACCTGTAGGAAGAGTATTTAAAAAGAAGGCTGTAGAAATCTCCACAGTTAGGGTAGGGGAGAGTGAATGATCCCAGGAACTGAGGAAAAAAGACTATTGAGGATTACCAAGGGAAACACAAAGACAGAAATATTTTAAGAAGAGTGATGTTCCAATTAGAGGAGGAATGGAAGATTTTGGGAGAATGTGGTTTACATTTTTAAGCCTGACCAGAGAAATGGCCTTTCAAACCCAGATGATGGATGGGAAATGTGCTAGTAACAGAAAGCACCTTAAGGCAGAATATGACTAATATGACTGATGTGATGTTTTTTTAATTTTTTTTTTTCATTTGACCACTGCTTATGGAATGTATGTGTTTTCATTCGCTCTGTTTTTTTAAAAAGCTGTTCTTGAGAAGTGAGAATAAATACGGCTTGTTTGTTCTGTCTTGTGTAAGTAGAAGACTACAGGAGTGAGAGAAGACTATGCCAGCCCTAAGAATATATGAACATGTTGCTCTAGTTATGCTGTTTTAACTCTCATTCAAGCATAACCTTAACTACTCAAAGTTCTTTTGATGGTTTTAGTATTCATACTTTAAGAAAAAGATACAGGTGGAATCACTTCAAAATTCTAACCAAAGCCTGTCACAAACTGCCTATATTGGTTTTAATCTGACTTATAATAAAAATACAAATAATAATATTTTTAATTTTAAAACAACAAATCAAACAGAAAAACAACCAAAAACAAAACCCCCACCTACTTCCAGATCCTGAGTAACAACATATTGGAAACAGACAATCTTATAAACTGATTTTTAATTTATTTTTAAATACTCTCCACTACTATGTGGAACTTAGCATTAGAAACTATGCAGTCCTTGAATGGTGATGAACACACAGAAGAATTTTACAGATTGACACTTGTGAGTACAGCTTGTTCTTTATGCTTAAGTGCCTACAGAAGAATAGCAAAGTAGAACCTCAAGAATAATTTCTCCTGCTCTACAATAGTGTAATATGTATATAAATTCCAGAGTGGAACTTTTCAAAATGCATTGTACTAGGAGTTAATTTGATTTATTTACAATTACCCTCTGCATGCTCCTAAATCTCTTGCTTTATGACTTAGTAGAGAAGCTTTCTTTTTTATATATCTACTGAGTATTGTCTTACTCTTCATTAAATCTTATCTCACTAAATTACTGCAGCCAAAGTGCCAGATCATCTACATGCGTCTTCATTTGTTTGTGCTTAAATACCCCACTTGCTAGAGGGTTAAGACTAGAATATTTCAGTGCATATTCAGTTCTGGATGTATTTATTAATTCAGTTTTGAGCCTTGCTAGACCACAATTTTGCTGGGCCTTAGACCTCTTCAAATAAATATAAAATATTAATTAGTTTAAAGAAAAAAAAAAGAACAGTTTTTTTGATAGATCTTCTACAAAATCAGAAAGACTATAAGAAGACTCCAACACGTGATGTGTTTCCTGTATGGTAAAATCTTCCAGGCATGCTATAATTTAGGTAATATGCATATACATCATTAAAATTACCAGTATTTTGTATAAATCATTATGTATCTCTTTATCCAAAGACACTGTTCTCTTTTTCCATATAAACCAATATCATTTAACTACAGGTAAACATGAACCACCTTCACTTCTGTTTTCAAATACAAAGAAAGATATCTTATTACTGTAAGTAATAGTGCTGGTGGTATCCTACATATTTTAGGTGAGATGGTGGCCCACCCTTAACAAGAAGGGCCTCTACAGATGGTGATATAGATATCTTGCTTGTGGTAGGAGGAAGCGTATTTTATAGGTGCTAGTAAGTACAGACTTACACAATCTGGAGCAGAACTGATACAGACGTTGGTTTAAGAAGAAGCTGTCTTGCTGTTCCATGGTGTGTCCTCACCATGAAATGGGAAGAGGTGTCTAGGAGTGTGGAGACAGGCCAGTAAGTCCACGATGTGTATCCCCATGTGATGTGCACTGCAAAATTCGTGTCCAGCTTCAGCCTAGATCCAGCCTAGACCAAACTAAGGTTTAGCAGATATGACACAGGGTCAAGATGCAGTTTGGAAAAGTTAATATGGCATGGTTTCGTTTGACAGAATTAATTTTTTTGACGCTGTGCCACGAGTCAAACTAGTGAGTCTCATACCTAGCTTGGTGCTACTCTACACAGAATGACTATCAAAAATCTCTGCTAGATCTTCATTTGCCAAACTGCATTTTAGACACATGGCATATGTTACTTGAGTGTAAGAATTATTTTCACAATATGTGCCAGTTCTAAATTTTTGTCCCTGATGCCTGTTTTGAATAGCACCTACTTCTGAACACCTATCTTTTTTTTCTGTGACTGGTAAATGGTGTTTTTCTATTTTTTGGCAGTGCTCATGCATCCACTGTGGGCCAATATAAGTTAGGAAAAGGTCAGTGAGATAATTTAGCAAATGCAATTGCAACCTCCTGAATATTTTATTCATAATCTCTGGAGTGCTATAGAAACATGACATTTTCTGCCAATGCATTGGATTTCTATACATACAAATATAGATATACCCACAGATGCTGAATAATTGCAGTGCATAAACATGAAATAAATTTATGTTTTTTATAGCTGTATGATCTTCTAAAGGTTTTTTTGAGTTCTGTTAATTTTTTTTCGGTTTGATGAAATTTTTACTTTACTTTCTTCCCATCTTTCAAAAACTTTTGTCTCTTCTGGAAGCCCAAGATTAATTAGTTGATTCTCTCTTTTCTGATTCCATCTACAGTTCAGAGGCACGTAAAACCACAAAGCAAGATAATAACCAATAAATGGAATAATTAATTCAATGCACTGAAACGAATTTTAATTTATATTTCTCAAAGATTCTCACCAGGGAATGGAGAACCTGGAGTTCTAGGGACTGAGGTGCTCCAGTTCTGGTTGTTTTGAATATGTTGTGGACAGAAACATTTTCTGTAAAACTGGAAATCATGACAGCTAAAATCAGAGGGGAAATTAATAACCAAAAAAATTTAAAAATTAGCAAGAAGTAGGAAAAAGTTAAGAATTATTTCAGTCATAACCTATCTCTTTTAATCGAAACTATTTTGTTTGCCTCACAAAGACAACTAAGTCTCTAAATCCCTGATGTTGTACAGCCAGCTGACCTCTTCTGACAGCTCCACTACTTGGTGACAGAGACCCTTGCCATGGCTCATGTCCTGCAGACAAGTAGCCCATCATCACTGGCCCTGACATCAGTGGGAAGCACCAGGAATCTCTTCTGCACTGGGCATGCAGAGCTGCCTCTGCCTGCAGGAGCTCCAGGTTTGTTCGTGTCTGTGATGTGCTATGGTTGTGGCTACAGTGGGTGCTGGGGACTATGCCTGGGGCTCACTGTGTGTGTTTCTGGAAGCTACATGGAAGACATATCCTCCATAGTTATCTCTTCCTAGCAGGCATTCTAAAGTTTCTTGAAGAGTTCCCTTGGTCCCTGGACCAAACTAGATGGCCCAAAACCACTTTGCTGATCAAGGGTCCCCTCATGAGTATTGTCCTATGGTCCCTGATGTCCCACTGCTCCTGCTAATAACTAAACAAAACCTACTTATTTGGAAAATTGGTCAGTTCAGTAAGAAGACTGATCTGCTGATTAACTTGTAAGGAATTAAGACCAAAGAAATCAATATTTTAGTATCAAAGAAATAATCAGCTTTATGACATACATGACTGAGATGTTTTGTGAAAAATGAATTCTCACTCATCTTTAGTATACATTTTTCTTCCTAGTCCCCCAAAATCAACAAACAATAAATCCAGGCTTAATTTTTAGGATGAATTTTAATTATCTAATTTACTCCTTGAAACCTGAGTTCATATATATATTTCTTTTTCTCCATCTGAATCTGCTTAAAAAGATCTATTTAAGTACTTAATATTCTCTTAAGTATTGGATGGATGCTTTATTTTTCCACCCTTTTCCCATGACACACATTAGTATCCATGTCATAATGTTAGTGTTTTGAGATGATTGCAAGAAAAACCCACTAGATAACTACTTTTTGCCCAGTGCTTTATTTAATGAAATGGATTTAAATATACACATGCTTTAAGCACAAATCAAACAAATAAGCACTCAGTAAGGAACCCCACTTACATGCCAGAAAGGGTAAATCTTTAATGACTGAAATCACTGAAATTTCCTTTAATGTTTTCTGGCCCAATTTTCAATTAAATTGCAGTACATTATTAATGCCATGGAAGGGACAGCAAAGAAAGCAAATAAAAAGTTCAAAATGAGGCTCCATATCTAATAAGCAACTGTGACAAAAGTGCCACAATACAAAACTTCATAGTAATTATTCCATTGCACATAACAAAGTAACTAGTGGAGCATAAAGCTAACAATTATTGTGTGCTGATAGTTCAAGCACTGTATGCTTTTAAAATGCTATCAAACAGTAGCAAGCTATGCCAGAAAGCACAGCCTCATCCAATAGCTTTATGCAAAATACAGACACTTAGCAAGTCTTAAAATCTAGTACAAAGTACTATAACGTGTTTCTAGGCTTCATATTATGCTGTAAAATGCAACAAAAAAGCCCTAGCAAACAAACAAACAAAAATTCCTCATTTGCCTGCTAGGTATTTCTGAGACTTTCTTTTAGAGCTTTTAAAGTAATACCATTCCATGTGATCCCTTTTTGGATAAGCTTTACAGCCTTCCTGTGGGTCCTTTCTGTTCGTTCTTTATTGAAAAGAACATCTTGCCAAATCAAGGTTTTTCCATTTGTCTTTTCAACAATTCTAGCATATTTTCTTTTCAACAATTCTAGCGTATTTTCGGTGCCCCTTGACACAAAAATACAGTTAGTATACATTGCAGTAGTGTTCATTGGATTTAGAAAGTGAAATAAAGCGGGTTATTATCTGGAAAAAATCCAATTTAGATCTAGAAAAAAAAGAAAGGCAGCTAAAGAGTGAGGGCTTTGCCTCAAAATGAGCAATCGTCTCATGCTCTGAAGAATCCTGAAGGATTATTTTGATGATAGCTGTTTACTGTTCTTTTTGCTGCCAGGTTAACATAGTGGAGTGCTTTCTCCAGACACTGAGTTTGGCTTAAAGTCTAATATTCACACCTTTTAGAATGAAAGAAAAAAAAAGTGAAAGTGTTATAATGCAGACAGCTCTTTCCTTCACGGAATCTATTAATTTATCTATTACATACATTTGTTATGTAACCTTTACCAACTACAATTTACTCACCTTTTAGTTGGGTCTAAAGATATGATTTACAAAATTGTTAGTCCGTGGCTTAGCAAGAGCAAATGTGCAACTGGAATCATATTAGCATGTTTAAAGACATTTAACACAGTATGTAAAGAGATCAACTGTTGTTGAATTAAGAAGTGTGGGAGATTTCAAAAAAATATCAACCAGTAGTTGTTGGAATAAAAGCGTCAGTAAGACAACAAATTTCTACATTGAATTTCAGGTTTCCAGCAAGATGGAAGTTCCAATTGGATATTTTCAGTAAAAACTAACAAAATATTTCACAGTCATATCTACTTTGGATGTGAAAACTACAAAGGCTCAGGACTCAGAGGTCAGTTTCTAAATTTGTTTTATTCTTTGAAGTCTGTTGGCCCAGTGTGTGCTGAACAACCATATTTTCTCCTCAGTATTTTCTGGTTTTGCTGAGAGATTATGGCTGCAACCATGAAGTCTGTCTGCCCTGTCATGCTGTCTCAAACCTCTGCTCAAAATCACAGGAGTATCTGTCTCTCTCAAATTACTGCTGCTCCCAATATTTAGCAGCCTGAAGAGAATCACACTTTTTAATAGGAATGGAATTTCTAGTAATGCTGTATACCTATGACAAGCTTCAGAGTATAGCGATATTTTGGCAGAGGCAGAGTGAAGAAACTTGTATTATAAGTTGTTCATGCTGTAGCTATCCTGTGAATATATAGAGGTTGTCAACCACCAAGGTTGCTGTGTTTTTCAGCAGTCACTCAGTGCCAAGCTGCATGATAGAGGATTGCTACATTCGGCATCTGAGTCCCATGCAATCCATACTGTATAACAGGAGTTCCTGAATAATATAACAAGACAGCAGATGACAGTGACTGCTTCGGTTTGGCTCATCTTAGCCTCTTAAAGGTTCAGTTGCCCACATCTGTCTTTCTCTGCCAAATGTGACTGTAATAACAACATAAACATGTAAACTTTTGAATTTTATAAGCAGCCAAGTAATTAAGCTAATTATATCCATCTTGTTTTAGAATTGCTGGGTGCTGTTGCAGAGCCCAGTGGGTCTCTCTGAGACATCAGTATTGTTACCAGATGGAAATAAATCTTTTCTTTCTGTCTGAGACTGAGCCCAGTCTCTGAGGGCTCATCTGCTCAGCCTGCTGTGGCTGTAGTTTCTTTGAGACATTTTTGGGAGACACAGCCAATTCAATGCCATTTATCTCTCTGTTTTCCAGGATCTGGAGAAGTTGTTGCTTATTTCTTCACAGTATATGCCATTTGAAGTGACAGCCTCATAAGACAAGGAGGATACCTCTTGTGATATTGCTTCTATTTGTGACCACTGTTTCTTGCTGTGGTGTACACAGCTTCATTTTTGTGAAGATTCAGCAACTGCTGTAAGACCAAATCATACCAAAGCTGTTTTCTTGTTGTGTTTTTTTTTTTCCTTGCCTTTTTTTTTCATCTTCTTTTTGTCATTTCCCTGTACATCTGCAAATTCTCAGTGACTGACATCAGTGGGTTTGGTTTTCTGTAGAGCAAGTGTGAGGAGGTAACAGCCCATGCCTCACTGGCGTTATTCAGGAGGCTGGATGGGATTCTACAGCTGCTTTTCTGAGGTGCTTAATTAGTTTGACACTGTCACTAAACTCTTACCCTGGGAATCATGTGAGAATAGCAGCTAGATGTCCAGATCCATATTTCACCACTGAATACCTAGACTCATGCCCACTGAGCTGTGGCCACATGTCAGATGTTGATATGCATGGTCACCTGTTTAACTGCAGCATCTTTACAGGATAATAATTTTTTAGGACAGGTAAATATTTTTTTCCAACCAGTATAAACAAATTTATGTCTACTTTGTTTTGAGAGGGAAAAAGGAAGAAGCATGATTTTCTATGCCAGTGGACCGATCTCTTATCACTGACTAGAAAATGTTAGAAATCTTGATAGTTTCTTCAGCGTCACTGCTCCTTTTGGGCAGTTCCAAGTATCACTGACCTTTCCCTAATTGAGCAACACTTAAACCTGTGTTATTTCTAAGCACTCTCCCAAATGTGTCAGAAGCATTTCTACTTGTTGAGAACTGCAAGCTGGCGCCTTAAAAAATCTGGTGAGTTTTGAGTACCATAAGATGACAAGTATGTTAATGTGTCATCAAGAAGGAGGCAAAAGAAGTAGCACATTTTTGAGCATGCAAATCCTAAGCAGTCAAATGGTGTTGTGTCAGACTGTTTCAAAATGCCTTCTTTGGACTGAGAATAACTTTATAAGCAGAGAATTTATACAAAGTTATAAGCCTCTAAAAACGTGGTTATAATGAAGTGCATCATTAGATGCAACTTAACTGTTGCTACAGTCGTGATGTTATGAATTCAAATAAAGAACAGCAATTAGCAGATAATCTCCTAAGTAACTGAGATCCATGATCCACCCTGCAAAACATATTATATCTCAGCAGTATTGTTTCTATATACCATTAATCACAGTCTTAGACAAGACATTGACAGCAGTTTTGATTTGGCAGGGAAAGACAAACTTTAATTCTTGAGATAAATTATATACTATTTATGTTCTTTTGAACCACTTTGAATAATTTCTAAGCTACCTAGGACAGAGTACTTTACATATTTTTTACCTTTTAATTGATATTCCTCTTTTGACTGATGCAAATTCATTGAGAACTGACTTGTGGCAGCATTCTTGTTGTGTTTTTGTTAGTCTAGACACTATACACATTAAAGTTTTGGGTCAGAGAAGTCAGGATTTTCTGTGAAATAGATTCATCAGGATTAAATCTTTCTATGCTATAACAGAGATTTGAAGAACGAGTAAACCTTGCAAATTGTTGGCCAACTTAATTGATGATGAATTTTTCTTAGTTTTTGCTGTTTTGTTTTGTAATTGTTCCCCTTTGTCAGTACTGTGTACATACCTAGTAAGATGTATGCCTAGTCCAATTCTGCTGTTCAACCTCTTCCAATTCTAAGCATAAAAAAAAGCATAAAAGTCTGTAATTGGTGGTAAGACGACAACATAAACAAGATCCAAATTATTTATCTTTCTAGGTTACACCACTAGATATTTCTTGCTGAACTCAGTTAAAAAAAGTGTGTATTCTGAACTTGCGATTTATGAAGCTTCAACTGGGGTTTTCTTTTGCCCACAGGTCTCACTTAGCATGGAGGACATAGACCTGTGTCTCCTTGGAGCACCAGAAGGACTGAAGTCAGCGCCGGTCCTCTAACCCATGATTCATCATGTGTTTATGTTTCACAGCCAGGGCAAGCAGGGTAATGTGGTATATACATCAGCAACAAGTGCTTGGAGCCAACAGTACATTTCTCTGTCTTTACACAAAAAAATTCTTCACAGCTCAAACATGCACATAAATTATTGTTAGAGGTTAATTGTTGTGTGTGAGCTGAGCTGTTTTGACTGTGTTTGTCTTGCACAAATTTGGTGAGATGCCTGCATCTAAACTGGTAGGTTCCCTAGTAAAAAAGAAATAGGTACTTTTAAGGCATATTTCTTCTGATATACTTCAGCTGTCTACTTTAGAATGAGATGAATCACTCCACACAGCTGCCATTCCTCCCTGTGCTTTATAAAAGGCATCTAGATGACTAAATCGGATGTAGGTAATTACTTTGTACTTTGACTGTGTAACTGACAGGAAATGTAATATGAAATGCATTTGCTTAAGTCTTAACAAGAGAGGACATAAGCTAGAGCATTTTTCTTCATATTTGCAGTGGGGTAACAGCATCCATATTGTCAGTTATTGAAGTTCAGCTGACACAAAATAACTTGTGAAGCCATAATACAATTTTACCTATATTTTCAGTATTATTGAAAGCAGTTGAAACTATTCAAGCTTTTAGCACTGGAAAACCCCATATTAAGTATGCTTAAATATTTCAGATTTAATTCAGCTTCTCTGTTATTTTGAGTCAATTATGTGTATCAGTTCGAGATCGATCAATAATAATAATAATAATAACAACAATAACAATAATAAATTAGGTCTCTACTACTGCATTTCCTGGCTAGCTGCCTGAAGAAAAAACCTTACTCCTTTGGCTCCCCCTTTGTGTGTACTTAATCAAATTAGCCTGAAATAGAAAAAGCAATATACAGATCAAAGGAAAATGTTTAACTATAAATTACCTGCTTGTCTCTTGTGCTTACTCACCTTACTTCAAATAGGAAAGGAAGTACTAGAGTGGTTTTTTGCATACTTAGTTGTCCATTAAGGACTTTTCACATAGCCTGAGACCAAAAGGACATAGGGCAGTCCAAATACTAGTCTCCTGTGCATTAGTCTAATTGATGCCTCAGAACCTAATGCAAGTGAGATGCAAAGACTTAAATGGGTATTGCCAGACATAATGTAAGTTAGAAAGGATGAAAAATGATGACACATGCATTACATCTCATGGTCAACTTGTCATCCACCAGTACTCCCAGCCCCTTCCCAGCAGAGCTGCTCTCCAGTAGGTCAGCCCCCAGCCTGTGCTGGCTATTCCTCCCTACGTGCAGGACCCTATACTTGCCCTTGCTGAACCTCATTAGGTTTCTCTCTTCCCAACTCTCCAGCCTATCAAGGTCCCACTGAATGGCAGCACAGCCTTCAGGTGTGTCAGCCACTCCCTCTGGTTTCATGTCATCAGCAAACTTGCTGAGGGCACATTCTATCCCTTCATCCAGGTCATCGATAAACAAGTCGAATAAGACTGGCCTCAGTACTGATCCCTGGGGAGTGCCACTGACTGCAGGCCTACAACCAGATTCTGCTCTGCTGATCACGACCCTCTGAGCTCTGCCATTCAGCCAGTTCTGGATCCGACTCAGTGCCCATTCACCCCATATTTCCTGAGCTTCCCTAAGAAGATATTATGGCGCACAGTGTCAAAAGCCTTGCTGAAGTCAAGGCAGACAACCTCCACTGCTCTCCCCTGTTGGTGTATTCTGACTTCATCAGAAGTCTATCAGATTGGTGAAGCATGGTTTCTCCTTAGTGAATCCGTGCTGAAGGAAGGTAGATTACTGTCATATCACAGTGGGATGTATATGGATAAAATTATTTAGCTGACAGTTTGCCCTAGGATATCTACAGAAGGTTCATACCATCTAACTGAGGCACAGAAGTCAAGAACCCATTGCATTAAAGTTAGTATTCCATGAAGAAAGACAGCATGATGATACTGATTTTAATGAGCTACATTAACTTCTTGGAGTGCTTTTTCTCTCCAATGAAGGAATCTAAGGAAGTTTTTCTTAGGTATCTCAATAAAGTGCCTTAGATTGCACAAGTGATATCACTTGTTCTTAATTTTACCCATAAGTTCTCATTTAGGTAGTTAAATTTTTTAAATTGTTCCAAAGACATCTAACTTTTAGCTGCCTGATCCTGTAGTAGATTTCTTAGGCCTGAAGTTACATATACTGTCTAGGAATGGGGTTGCAGAAAGATGTAAGGGACCTTTACGCTCTGAGCAAGGGAGGAAAGGCTTGAGGCAGCTACTCAGTAGGGAATTGTTGAAACATGCATCTTCAAGTCTTGCCACTCTTAGGATTCAGGGAGGGACCTCCCTCACTAGGGAGATATATATAGAAGTCTTTATTTTTTCCATTCATTAGTGGCTTCCAGCCTTTAAACTACATAGAGTCTTTTGTAAATGCTACCTACCAACTTTCAAAATTTATCAATATCCCGTTCCTGGTTTTGTTCACTAGGATTTATTTAGAGAAATCAAATTAATGCCATATTAATGCAGTGGCATGCATACAAGACTTGACAATCAGATTTGTTGTGTTGGTCCCCTTGCTCTGGTTGTGGAAATGTATAAAAGCATTTTCTTATAACATGCAGGTGCAGTTTGGTGCCAGAAATAATTTTCCCAATATGTTAGCAAATTATATTCTGGCTCTTGATTCATGTACCACTGAGCTGTCAGCAATCAGCCAATTGATGAAAGGTTGGCTAGCCAACTTGTAACACTTCTTTTCATATTTTGGCAAAGACCTTATTCTAAAGAGATGATATTCATTTAATTAAAGGTAATTGACTTATTGATAAATCTCTCTATATATCTCTTTGAGGTAATAGTGGATTGCAGCAGACATCAAAATGCTGCATTAAAATACCTGTTTTGATTATAAGGAGTTTCATTATAAAACCAACAAAACATAGAATTCAGGTTGGTCTTTGAAAGGACCTTTGAATTAATAGGCATGACATTCAGAGTTGTGCTTAAGGACAAGATGCATTATACAAATCAATCTTGGAATGTGGTGCCAGATTTTAAGAAAGTATCTCTAAGACTGCGTATATTTTGCTTTGTTCTGATAGCCACTGCACAAAATTCTGAAATGTCTGTTGCAACAAATTGGCTCTGTCACAAGCATTGCGGCAAAGCAAATTCTTTAAAACACTTCTACTGGCCTAAATGAAACAGTCAACAACCAAAAACACACAAAAGACTCAATTAGAAAGGAGAAAGGTGTTGCAAAATTAGAGTTAGGAAAGCAGTGTCTTTAATAGGTTTTTAGAATATTTAAAATATTTTTTTAATAAATCAAGCCTCTAAGAACGGCATGATAAAAATAGTAATGATTTTATTAATGAAGTAACTAATAATAGTGTAACTAAGTTAAATGTGCTTATGTAATGTCCCTTTGCCAGTTTGGATACATATTGTGATTGAACCTCAGCCAGGAACTAAGCCCCAAGTACCTGCTCTCTCATTTTCTAGGCTTGGGATGGGGGAGAGAATCAGACGGGCAAAAATGAGAAAACCTGTGAGTTGAGATACAGGCAGTTTAAAAGATAAAGGAAAAGTCACAAAAACCAAGGAATTAGCAGGCAGGCGTTCAGCCATCTCCGGGGAAGCAGGGCTCCATCACATGAAACAGTGACTTGAGAAGACAAATGCCACCACTACAAGTGTTCCCCCGCCCAGTGACCTCCTCCTTCCCCCAGCTTTATATGCTGAGAATGATGCCATATGGTCTGGGATATTCTTTTGATCAGCTGGGGTCAGCTGTCCCAGCTGTGTCTCCTTGTGCACCACCAACCTTCTCACTGGTGGGGTGGGGGGAGAGGCAGAAAAGACCTTGAGTCCCTGCCAGCACTGCTCAACAATAACAAAAACATCCCTGTGTTATCAACACTTTCCAGCACAAATCAAAAACACAGCCCAATATGAATTACTGTGAAGAACATTAACTCTACTCCACCAAAATGCAATACAATCCACTAAATTCTCTTTTTGCTAAGAACGTGGAAACAATAGAGGAACCTAAGTCGTCCATTTATACAGGGTATCAGACAACAAAGCACTGTGCTTGGTTCTTGATCGAGATGATCTGAATTCTGGTCATCTCCTTGGTAGATGTGTTCTTATTTTCCTTTACTTTCAGATGGAATAGTGTAATTTTAAAATTTGTTTACTCTTGCCTTGTAAAAATGCAGATAACTGATGCTGAAAGGTGCAAGATAGTGGAAAAAGGTATGTCAAATCTTTGCATAGTAGCAAGATACAATCATTGATCATCCCAAAGCTTTGTAGGTTTCAATGTGCATTGCAGCAACAAATGTTTGATGTGCTGCAATAAAAAACTATTTAAAAATATTGGTATATGGCAATATACTCTTTCTGGAACTTTTTGTCATGTTTGTTTTGCCAAAGTATAATTTGCAATCATATAACTAAAGTGTTATTATTTTGCGTTTAGTATTAGTATATCAATATAAACATATATGCATTTAATTTTCCTAAATTTCTTTTTACAGGCTATTATAATAATAAATAAGAATCCATTGCTATAAATGCTTGAGACTAAATAATGCATTTAATAAATGAAACAGTTTTTCTCTCTTCCTTTGAGTAGTTTGTCATAGCCTACCTGTTTTTCTCATACAGCTAGTCAACATGCATGTGGTATTTCAGTGGGTTACACGTCACTCTTTTCCTGAATATCTACACTTTATTTATAAATCATCTGATATTGCAGCAGATTTAGATAATTTATATTATATTCTTTTCTATACTTTCTGTAGATTTATATACTGTTTTTTATTTTCTCATGCTATTATTCATGGTCTTTGTTTCAAATATGCATGAACATGAGAAATGTACTTTGTGTTGTTACTTTTCATTTTCTTCCTGAATTACTTCGTACATGAAGGGAAAAATATTTACTATCAGTTGCACTTTTGCAAGTCTACCATAATGCATCTTTTGTTGTTCCACCTACATTTCTTCTTTTTCATTACAGATTTCTTGGACAGGTTTCTGTATCTAAATATTAAAAGAGCTTTCAAGGATACTATTTAGAATTAAATTACATGATGAGTGTCATCTTTGCAGAGATGAAACTTTCAGAAGATGGCAACTCTGTATTTCAAGATGTCAGTATTTCAATAACACTTCCCACCCATTATTTTCTGTCAAATCTTTTTGAAAATCCTCAGTCAAACCATGGGTTGACTTATATGTTATGGAGCAATCTTTAGCTGTGCAATGATGGATATTGTGCAAATCAGTGTTTTCACTATCACTGTGTTGTATAGTTTGAAATAGTAAGGGTAATTGTCTACTATTGGTATCGCCATTCTGCATTAGCAGTACTTTTCCAGAATTTTAAATGAGTGATCTGTGGATTTTTCTACTGTTTGTAAAAGATATTAAGCATTAATGTTTGTTCCGCTTTGGGATGTTGTTCTGAAAAGACTGGGTTTGTTGATGACCAGGAAGCTAGGAGCAATACAGGATGACAGCTCCTAGCATGGTTCTGAATGAATGCCATGAAAAATATATAAAAATTTGGATACAAGTATGGATCAGGTCGCTGTGAAACCAAGCAAAAGAGATTGAGAGACTCTCCAGTGCTAAGATAAAAATGGAACAATCAAACTATAACTGTCATGTTCTTAAGGGGTAGAAATAGTTTACTGTCAAAAGGCATGCAGGGCAGCCCAATGCTCTTTTTCCTAATTTTTTTCCTGCTGGGCAACACTATATCAGATCTAAATTGCATGTTGACCTCTACATGCTGTCTGAAATTGTTCCAGAAACACTATGATAATATTTATTCTTAGACAGAAGTGAATGCCCTATAAATGCTTGATCAAAACCCACTAGTTTAACCCATATGTTAATTTTCAAAGTTGAATCTATTATAGTGTTCTTCTCATGAAGCTTTCTACCCAATTCAGCTGTGCTGAGAATCAAAACTTCTCTAATCTGTCCTCCTTCTATGGCATATATTTTTTTATACTGCGTATGTTTCCCAAAACCTGTTTCTTCTAACATGATGCAAAATCTTTTATCTGATTACCATGAGACACTGAATAATTTGAATAATTGAAACTGAACTGTGCAGACCTTGCATTCCTAAAATGAGGGCAATTGCAAATCATGGGTGGTTTCTATTAAATTTGATTATTCTACCCTGTGACTTTGATAGTATAGTTATGGGCTACTAAATGAGATCGGTTACACTTATTCTCTGCTTTTGCTGTGGTTCTTTTTTGTGGATCTTCTTGCAATCCAGCATAAAATATGAGTTTCATTATACGATATAGAGGATGTACGTTACACTTCCTTCATTGATGTGGTTAGTGTTGTTTCCATCAGACCAACATCTCACTTTCTGTACTAAAAATATTCAGTAGGGAACAAAATAGTCTTCATTAAAGGGTTAGTGAGACAACTTCNACGTCCGGGGGCTGAGGCCATTCTATTAAGGCCAGGCTTTAGGTTGCTCCCTTCATGCCTTCCTGTTTCCCATGCTTGGGGCAGGGAAATAAAGACACGGATTAAGCAAAGAGAGCGCCTCCTTCGTCTTTCATCTCCGTCACCGCAGCCCAACTTATCAGGCGAGTGTCCATGTGGGAGGACAGAAGTTATGTTGCCTACCAGGCTCACCGGGCTACCTGGGTAGCAGCGGCAATCTGGTAGTATTTTGTTGTCACTTCCCACTGGATTCAGTCCTCTATTTTTATATTTGCTATGTAATTATGTGGATTTCTTTCTTTCTTTCTTTCTTTCTTTTTCTTTCTTTCTTTCTTTCTTTCTTTCTTTCTTTCTTTCTTTCTTTCTTTCTTTCTTTCTCTCTTT
>VZTH01014561.1:0-41003 GCA_013397815.1 Aleadryas rufinucha | reverse complement strand
TTTTTTTTTTTTTTTTTTTTTTTTTTTTTTTGGTGGGGGCTTCCTTACCTGTTCACACAAATTCATTGATATATCTTTGCAGATGACCAGACAAAGTCTCACAATACTCCCCTGTGTCAAATTTTCCCATAGATAAATGGAGGTACAATTGCAGGATCTGCATATACAATACAGAGAATAGAACATCTTTATAAGTCATGAGAACAGAGCATTTCAACATTGCTTTAAATAGCATGTGAGAAACACTTGACAAAAAGCTGTTCTGATTAAAGATTCAATGAGTAATAGCAATGTAGAGCTGAAATATAATCTTACGTCTGGTATCAGGACTTATTTAGGTTTTATTATTGGTAAGACAGTTCAATACTAGGCCCAAAATTTTTTAACTTATCCTTCAATGACTTGGATGAAAGGGTAGATGCCTCCTCATCAAGTCTGCTGATAGTACAAGGCTGGAAGGAGTGGCCAGTACCCCAGAGGGCTGTGCAGCCCTTCAGAAGGATCTTGACAGGCTGGAGAGATGGGCAGAGAAGAACTGTCTGAAGTTCAACCAATGCAAGTGCAGGGTCCTGCACCTCAAGAAGAACAATCACATGCACCAGCACAGGCTGGGCACTGACTTGCTGGAAAGCAGCTCTGCAGAGAAGGACCCAGGGGTCCTTCTGGACAACAAGCTGTCCATGAGCCAGCAGTGTGTCCTGGGGGCCAAGAAGGCCAATGGTACCCTGGGCTGCATTAGGAAGAGCACTGCCAGCAGGTCAAGGGAGGTGATCCTGTCCCTCTGCTCAGACCTAGCAAGGCCACATGTGGAGTGTTGTGTCCAGTTCTGGACTCCTCAGTATAAGAGTGACATGGAGCTCCTGGAGCAGGTCCAGCACAGGACCACAAAGATGATTAGGGGACTGAAGCATCTCTCTTGTGAGAAACCTGGACCTGTTTAGCCTGAACAGGCTAAACTATGAAACTCATCAATATCAGTATCTGAAAGGAGGGTGTTAATAGGATAGAGCCAGGCTCTTCCTGGTGGTGCTGAGAAATAGGACAAGAGGCAACAGGCGGAAACTGGAACACAGGAAGCTCTGCCTGAAGTGAAGAAAAACTTTACTGTAAGTCTGTCACTGAGCACTGGCACAGGCTGCCCAGAGAGGTCTTCTAAAATAACAAAACATCCTCATCTCTAAAACAAAAAAGAAACAAAAAAGAGGCACCCCAAAGAAACAAACAAGCAAAACAACCATGAAAACAAACAAAACTCAAAAGAAAACCCCAAAAAAACCACCCCCCCCCCAAAAAACCCAACCCATCAAGAAACCTCCAAAGATCCAAACTTTTTTTGGGGGGGGTAAAAGGTGTTGTCTTAACTCTCTGAGACCACATAAGATTTCAATTTTTATCCAATTTTAAAGTTAATAACAGAATCTGTTTTCTTCCATGGGGATACCCTTACCAACTCACAACTATTTTGTCTGTTTTTCCTAGTATTTACTATTAGCCTACTGCGTCTCTATAGTGTGTTTAGCACAATTCTTTAATAAAAATCAGGATCATAAACTTATCTTTTTCAAATTGCAGAGGCTTTATCTGCCTCAAAGGGTGGTGGGTCAATATTCAGAGTTCAGCGGTGTCTAGTTATGAAAGACATAACAAAGGGATCCATCACAGAGGTAGAAGTACATAATGCCTTTCTTAAGGAAATAGGCAGTGGGCTGGAGTGCACTCTCAGAAATTGTGATGGAAAACAGCTGGTAATATATTGGAAAGCAAGGCTGAAATTCAGAGAACTCTTGAGAGGCCAGAGAAGTAGATGCATAAAAACCCCATGAAGTTCATTTAGGGGAAATGCAATGTCCTGCACCTGGGATGGAGTAACCCCGTGCCCCAGTACAACCTGGGAACCAGATCTAGCCTCCTGGAAATGGTAGAGTTGGGGGGTTTGAAGGGAAGGACAGGTGTCCTGGAGGACAATAACTTGAAGATGGGTCAGCAGTGTGCCCTGGGGCTGATGGCAGGGTGGGCTGCACTAAGAACACAGCAGGAGGTTGAGGAAAGTGGTCACTGCCCTGTGGGACTTGTGAGAGCACAGGTGGGTCACTGCATTCAGTGCAGAGCTGCCCAGTGCAAGGCAGATGTTGACAAAGTAGATTGAGTCCAGAGGAGTTGCTAATTCTTGGAATTGTCCATTATGATCTGATCTTCTATATTTTTGGATATCAGAATGTACTGCAGTTACTGTAGTCCCTTAAATGTGCTACGTGAGTACAAAAATTTTAATGGAAATAAATTTTCTCTTAGATTGTCTTTTACATGAGTAACACTCATGTAAAAAGGGCACTCAAGGGCAAAAAGGAAACCATATGGGCACTAAGTTTGATAATAATATAATTAAAACCTTAGACATCAGCAGGGACAATTAACACCAAAACCTATTTTGCTGGATTCAGTTATCACTCCAAGGAAGAGTTACTATAAACCAACACCTTCTTTCATCTCTTCCAGAGCATCTACGTGCCTTTTCAGTGAAAAGATGAGATTCTTCTTAGTGAAATTAGGTGAAAATATCAACCATGTTTCAGACAGAGCTTTTGGGGGGAGTTCAGAGGAAAAGAAATTCCCCACAAAGAGATACAATGTGCCAGAACACAGGCTTTTTTGCTTCAGTCTACTAGGTATCTTCCTTTTGGCACACTTCATTTTCTGTACTTGTGATAATTTAGTACTTGTTTATTCATATGAAAACATTTTTTTCTTGAGAATAGATATAAATTAGTAGAATAATGTAATTGTTATGTCACTCCAAGTGAAACTCCTAGATTTTCAGAATATTCAGCCGAAATGTTTCTTGTGTTAAAACACTTTTTAGCTCATGTTTACACTTTAATGGGTTTTCTGAGGTAAACTGCGAAATGTAAGGAATGGATGGACAATCCCTATTTTACAGATGTTATAAGAAAAATTAATACAGCTCATGTATCAGAAGCTGTGTTTGGCTTGTCAACATGAGAAATCATTTATGTGGATGCCAAATGGCTGTCAAAGTCCTACTAAAGCCAAATGAGGATAGTTTTGCCGTGAATCTCAGTATCACTTACTGCCTAACTACTTGTTTTGGGGATTTTTTTGCCTTTTCTTTTTTTTTTTCCTTCCTGCTCAATTTTTTTTATAACCTGGCATGACCCTGCAGTCAGGAGTAGTAGCAACAGGATTACGTAGTGACAATCAGCAGTCATAACTGAAATACAAATAAAATAGGCAGAAATCAGCAACTGAGGTTTTTGTAGTGGTCTCATTGCTGAGTTTCTTTAACATTAGCAGTGCTCCTTCATTTCTCTTCTTACCCTCTGCCTCTCTGACTCCAATACCTCTGTGGCTATCAGCCCTCAGCACCCTAACTGTGATAATAATTTATGACCCAGGAGCATTTTCTATTTCCTCTTCTTTCACTCATACTGGACTGCTGTATTTATCACAGATAACATACACTGCATAACAAAGTCTTATTTCCACATATCTCGACTGGAGACTGACGTTCTTGTACACCTGGAAACGTAGCTGCTTTGGAAATTCATTTGTCTAAAAATGAGCTGTTTTGCATAAGCAGAGTGCTTCTTTTGCATTTTAGTAGTACAAACAGTGGTAGAAACACCTAAGGATTTCTATTACCCTTTCTCAGTTTGTCATTTACATTTGCTGCACCAGTCATGCCACTAATTTTTATGGAATATTTTTCTTGCCTTCTGTGGAGGCATTTTAGTATATACCCTCTCAGTTCAGTAATACTCTGTAAACATATCCCCCACTCCAGCTTTCATTAAGGCACAGCTTCCATAATCTCTCATTCTTCTGTGACATCATTGGAAAATATTTTGCATTGAGCCTATGAATAATGGAATTTAGGCAGAATGACAAAGTTCACAAATGCAAAGTTTATTCTTACAGTAAAATGATATTCACTGTGCCTAACCACGGGATACCATTCTGCCTTTTGGAAAAACCCATCCTGCTTATGTAGTCTCATCAGTGTGGCCCTTTCTCCACAAGAGGGATCCCAAATCTACTTGCTTGACCCTACATATAATTTCAGTGACTTAGACCAGGGTGGGCAGGCATCTGTATGCAGCTGGGAGAATCAAGGGGCAGGTGAGAAGAGGAGGCACAGTGCAGACTAAGTGAAAATGATGGGAAGATTTAATGGAAAGGACTCAAACTGGACTTTATGGGTATAAGCACATATTTCTGGAAAAGACAACAGAGGACATTCTGGATTGTAGATTCAGATCTCTAAGCATTGTGGAGATACTCCAGGGACTCCTCAACCTGTGTCAGCTGTTCTCAGACTGAATTCTGAAACAGTCAGAGTTTATTTAACACTCTTATACTTAGATTTTTTATAAAAACCTGATAGATTGTTTCATTGCTGCTCTTTGCAGTATTAAAGTTAGGGAGTACTCTTATTTTGTTCTGGTTCTGTAAAAAATATTTCAAGAAAAGTCATTCTTCCTTGCAAAGTACTTTCAGTGCTTCTATGAGGCTGTTTTCTTTGTACAGCAGAATTAGTCTAATCTTCTCATACCTATGCGCAAAGGCAGAACATTAATATATTTAGACCATTTGATTGGTTACTCACTATTTACAGTGGCATAAAAAATTAATACTGTCACTGGAGCATGAAAATTCCAAATTAACAGAAACTAATGCTGCCACTGAGCCAGATTTAGCACTGCTGAGAGAAACTGAGGCAATTCTGTAAAACATAGCATAACATGCTGCAACTACTTCTGATTTAAACATGATTTTTCATACATGGTAACCTAGTATATTAATCAGTCTTTTTATTCTGCCTCCTGCCTCAGTGCATATGATTGTAGCAATACATCTGCATTAAAGGAGTTTTAGAACGGAATTATTAGAAAGTTGGAGTGTCAAAACCAATCTGTATTAATGTCACCACCCTACAATATATGCAGACAGTACAAATGCTACCGTTGTGCAACTCGCTTTTTTCCTGCCAACTCAGCAGATGATAATCCAAAAAAAAAAAAAAAAAAAAAAAAGGAANAAAAAAAAAAAAAAAAATGAGGAAAATATAAACTACCTTGGTCATGATTTATAGACACTCTTATCTTTTAAATCCATCTACTTGGGATTTTGTGCTCTCTTTTTTCTTCTTTCAGATTACCCCAATGAAAAACAAAAGAAACAAAAAAAATCCCCAAAAAACTGAATTCCAAGTGAACCAGATTTCCTCAAACTCAGTGTAGTGATGAGGTTATCTGTGAGGAAGGCCCTAGTTCATGGTGAGCGAAGACGCTAATGAAAATTAGCATTCTAAAAGGATCTTCTGCAGCTGTCTTCATAAAAAGAAACTGATTAGTGGTTTGGACGGTTCTAACTCTGTAAATTATCAAACAAAATATGGCAGAAGCATCCATTTATGTATATGAAAATTGCAATTTGAACATCACACTTAGAGCACATTAATCAACTTCATTCTTTGTTTTTATGCCTAATGAGGCTTTGCAGAAAGGTAAACAGCTTTCTAAATAAAGTTGCCTTGGCAAAAATGGATTAAATGCATCCCTATTCAGTGTTTATTTATTTATTTATTGCTGAGTTTGTTTTCTTTTCCTATTTGGCTATTTATTTATTTATTTATTTATGTAAGTGGATGTGATTTGGTAAGATGTGGATGAACACTTGGAATGACCAGGCTTCTGCATTACAAACACCAGCCCCAACAGAGGCAGAAATAAATACAGCCTATTCTTGTTCTGTCTCTTTTCTCTTCATTGATTTAATCTCTTTCACAGCAATGCCACCTTGTAATTGTGCAAGGTGAGATTTTTGCATGCTTTCAGATAGTCATATCTCACCATTTTTTGTCTGTACCTTCTCCTTGTTAAAGCTTTAATTGTCAAAAAGGCATCCTCCATCTTCTTTCATCTGTTGATTTGGCAGGGGTGGGGAGGGGGGAAAGGAAGGAGCAGGGAAGGAGCTGCTGTTTTTCCCCCAAAAGATCTACATTTAATTATTTCTCATTGTCTTCGTAAGTATTGCTCCTTTAAGTATTGCTCTTTGGTGCTCAGACCATGAAAAGCAATTGCTTTAACTGTTTGGGAAAATTTGTGTTTTTTTTGCTTGGTGTTTGTACTGATTGTTCGGATAGTTAGACATATAAGTAACATCCTGTTGCAGAAGGTTTCCAGAATTAATAAGTGATTCAGCTACTCAAAAAAAAGAAAAAAAAAGTTATGTTAGAAGTGACATTAATTTTCAGCCTCAGCACAATGGAAATGTGATGCTTCACTTGGTTACGCCAATATGCTTTGGATTTACTCCATCAAAGTCAATGTATCAAGGCCGTAGCATCTCTGTGCAGACTTCTGGCTGCATATGGATGCTGCATCAAGCCACACTGAAAAACTTGAGTATACATTTTTATTTATTGTCAGATGCCACAACATAGTATATCATGTCCCTGTGCTCTGTTCCAGGTGAGGGATAACTCAGTTCTGTGTCCTTCAGTTAACAGCATGGAGATAGCACCACTCTTTCCCTACTACCATCTGGATGGTGCAGAAATGATTACTTACTAGATTACCATTGACAAAAAAAAAAATTCTCATCCTTTTCTGCCTTGTGGTGATTAGGTGATCCTGTCTGGTGCTTCTGGGAGTAAAAGGTACCAGAGTACCAGATCTCTGTCTACTTTGTGTGACACATGGATTAAGCAAAGCAGAAGTTGAGTCAGAAGGTGACCTGCTAGGTGCTTGGGAAGGACATTTTACTCTGTATGCTGGTACTGATTATCTGTGCATATCACACAGTTCCTTCCTGGAGGTTTTTATAGAACACATATTACTCTATATTTACTCTAGAAAAAAACTTGTCATTTCAAGTGAAGGTTCGTTTCCTCCTCAGTCTCCTCAGTCAATAACATTCTGTGAAAATATGTAAAAAAGCAGACCTCACAGTTCACAGGGTGGAAATTGCATGTCGTAGGCAAAAGATGGAATCTCAAAAACATGCTACGTTTTTTTATCAGTGCTTCTGCATATATGGTATTTCACAAAGAATCATCACCATGTATGTCTTGTTAGAAATTTGAGGAGTCAAAGGACTTTGAAATTTTTTTTCTTGCTGGTGAACAGCTGACATGAGAAGAGGAAAGATAGATCTCTGGAATGGGATGTACAGAAACAACAGAGAAAGGCAAGAAAACTGCAGATTGAAAACTGCAGATTGAAAACTGCAGATTGAAAACTGCAGATTTCACATTGTGAAATGTGAAATTCTGCACACCAAAAAACTACATGTATCTGACTTTGTTCATCTCACTTGAAGTAAATATTTCTATCAGCTTGCAGAGAAGCTATTTTGTACAACTTTTCCTTCATGACCTTAAAACTTCTTTTTTCTTACCAAGAAAATTTGGGATAGCCTGACAGAAGCTGGGCCCAGAGCATCTTAACAGGGTTCCCTTGGAGGCCATGGAGATATGCCAATTTACATTACCCTTGTTTTTAGTGATAATGGGTAGGACATGGATTAGATAATATCATGTTACTGAGAGCTAGAACAAAGGTCTGGGAATAGAATTGTCTATTGATCACTGGACTAACATATGGAAGCTTGTTAATATTCCTTTAGGAAGCAAGTGCCCTGAGCTGTTTCATATCTCTGCTGCAGAATATGCTGATCTAATATCATGCACTTAACCCTCTCTCATTTTATGTATTATACTATATTAGCAAGGTTTTACAACGTATTAAAGTACATCTTTGCAAAGGGTGATCAATATATTTGCTCAACAAAAGTGTGCACGAAGCCACCATTGCAGTGGAATTCATTATGCTTGTTTGTTTTTTGTGTTTAAAGTAAATTAAACTGTTGCCTTAAATACTGCCAGTGCCTTTCAAATTTCTGACCTCATGATGGCAGGTGAACCCATGGGTCCAGGCTTTTAACAAGGCCAAGGTAAACTCCTGGCACTGCGCCTTGAATGGTAATCTGCCAAAAAAATTACTTCCAACATGCAACCCCCTTCGCAGGAGACATAAATAGCAGGCGGTAGTCACTGGTAGAAAGGCTTCCAGGGTGCTCTGATTTCATACTGATTTGTTTCTTCGGTAGCTGGAATAACTCTTGGTTATCTCCTAGGTAAAAAAAGGGCTGCCTTCTAATGGCAAGACATTGAGAGGAGGCTGCAAAAATGCTACTTGACAAGATCCAGACAGCTTCGTACTGAAACACAGGAAAAAATGCATGTGAAAGGAAATAGGGTTGAAACTTAATTTGTTATCATCAATGATAATAACAACTGAAGTCATCTATACTGTACCTTCTTTGAGAAAGGATGGTACACAATTTTTACACAGGAGGTGTATTAATTGAAGTTCCTAACAATGATGTGTGTTACAATGTGGTCTCTCTCCCCTTTATTTTCTTTAATCACTCGTCATTCTATCAAAGATATTTCTGCCTAGTGCTGGTTACTTTAGACAATCCCCTTGATGAGGACCTGGTAGTAGTCATTGTAGTGAATTCAAATAGAATTCTTCCTGTTCAGAAGATTTCAGAGTTAAGTGCTGTCTTTCAAGCTATTACAATTTAACAAATAGCTCCCACTGACAGGAGTAGCCATGCTCTTCTTGCTTGCCTTGTGTTGGATGTCCGACCATATCATGAGTAGAGTCAGAAATTTAAAATGCATTTAAAATATGTCACCTATCCAACACCACCCAAAATAAAAGGGGTGGAGAGGGAATGCAGATAGTTTTCTGTTGGTTTGGTTCTTTAGTCTGTCTCACTTGAAGAGATGATGAGCAATCATAAGGGTGTAAAAGAGAGTAGAGTTATAGGATCAGGAAATGGTCTGGGTTGGGAGACTGGCTGTTCCTTCATTGCCAAGGAGCTGTTATATTGAAGTAACTATAATGTGGAGCCTTTGTTTGTTTTTTTTTTGTTTGTTTTGAATAACTGCTCATATTTAAAAAATATCCCCCCCTGCAGATTTACATTCTGTGTCTGTGTCTGTATTTTTTTCATGGTGAGCACAGAACCTCTGAGCAGGTTTGATAGCCTTCCCAGAATTCCATGGTATCTATACATATATTCAGATAACTTGTGTTATCTGTATACTATATAGTATATAGTTATCTGTAACTATATACTTCTGTGTGTCTCTGTATGTGTATGTGTATGCATATGTGTATGTAACAACAACAGAGTGATCTGAGGGTGATCTGATGTACTGCCTTCCATCTGCTGTAGAAATATTTTTATCTTCAAAGATAAATAATGACAACAATACTCAGATTTTTTTTAAATTTATTGCCCGATGATCAAAGAACAGAGTATAACCCTATCTGAAAATGACATACATAATTCTTTAAGAAATTTGGCACTCTAGAGATGATTTGCTTGGTACGCTGCCATTAAACCTACTGTGTACCTTACTTTTTAGTGTTCAGCTGCATTGGGGATTATTTTGCTGCACTCGGTTTTTTGTAAATCATTCATTGACCTCATATTTGTACATTTTTCACCTGCCCACTTATTGGCATTCTAACTCACTTGATGAATGGAGTGCCATTTCTACAAATGCAATAACTACAGTTTGTTTGGTAATAGAAAGGTCTGATCACTCCAGCTGTGATCCTCACATATTGTTACCAAGCCTCTTGGGCACAGAAGATATTAAAGCAGGCTTACAGAAAGCATTTTTAATGGATCTAGTGTTTCATATGAAATTCTGGACAGAAAATTCCAGAATTAGAAATCTCAGTCTGTAGTGAGTGGCTTACTCCAAGCACTGCATGTTTAAGGTTCATTGTTCAAAGCAAACACATAATGTTAATGTTTGAATAAAAGTATATCTTTCAATAATGTTTTAGGAGACTTTCATCTTGTGAATACTCAGAAACAATCCTTTAAGTCTCTCTTATATGCCTATTCCTTCTGGGAATATTATTTCCTAGAATTTAAGTAGGCATCATATTCTTTGTCCACATTCATGTGACCTGGAGATATGGCATTATAAAAAAAAAGTTGGTTCAAAACAGTTGTGAACCTTATTTCACCAGGTAGTTAAATTATTTTTATAGCTGTCTTATGTCCATAAAGCAGGCCAGTAGAGCCAGAAAATGTTACCACATATGGCCCAATATATGCACAAACATGATGGAAGATTAACTTCTGTAAAAGCTTTCATAAGTTTATAGGGATTTTTTTTCCCTAGCTTTTGTGCAGTTCTTGTTGCCCTCCAAATTCTGACTGAATTATTAAGAGCTGTTCCTCACAAATATAAATGATAGAATTATCTTTATTAAAGGCTGTTTTGAAAGCTTAACTTGCATGTTGAAGTCAATAGATGTGAGATTCTGAACATCTTTTGTATAAAACTATATCACCTTTAGCTGATATGTCCTTCTTATCAAATACTGACAGCTTCACAGAAATCCTTTCATATTTAACTGCTGAGCTTGGAACACAAAGAAAAAGCAGCACTTTTTAGTGATTAATTTTATTAATTTCTATTTGTCAGCTCCTCTGGAGCAGTTTATTATGTCGTTATTTCTAGTAGTCATAGTGAACAGTGGCATGCATACTTAAAGTTTGATGGACATGGGCCTTGTTTCTAGGAAATAGAGCCACATGTTAAAAGGTATAGCTTCTTAAAGAGGTGAATGCATGTGTTTGGCATTACGACTTCTTCCTGTACATGAAAATTGGTGAGAACAGCTCTTTGGGCATGGAAAAAAACAGATGAATTTTGGAAAGCAATGCAAATATTGTTTATTTCAGTACTCAAACAAACAAATGCCGCATTAAAATCTTTCAATCTTCTTTTCATCTGAAAAATACTAAATTATGGCTATTTGAAGTAATCATTCATAATGATATCTAGTTAATGTGGTTAATACATTTTTCCAGCAAAAAATCTCCCTTATCTCTTTGTCTTTTTAAAAGTGTAAAATTATGCTTAAAGGAAAGGGGCTTTGTGATTTTGTTTGTCATTTTGTTTTGACTTTTTTAGCAGAAGGTGGTAGCCTTTCAGAGATATCATAAGCAGCACATTCTGACTTTTTGATTTTTAGTTTCAGGTGGATAGGCTAAAGGAAACAGGCAACCAATTTTCTAAAATCTAATAACAGCTCTGTTAATTAGCTGACAGTGGGGTGGAGAATTTCCAATTTCTATATAAATCAGATTTTGATTAGAGCATATCTCTCTGTAGCCTCTAATGTATTGCAAATTTAAAGATTTGTTCTTCCTGAAGAAGGAATTTTTGAATAATAAACTCATGTCACTCATACTGGGTTTTTTTTCAGATTACTTCCCCACCCCATTTAGAAATTTTTATACCAAGCAAAAATAATGAGAGTTCCACAAAATTAGTTTTGCCTTTTATTGCATCTTTTTGTAACCACAAATGAAGGAAGTATTAGTGTAGTATTAGTATTAGGGAAGCATTAGTGTGAAGACTGAATATTTGATCTGAGAAAAAAATATACACACAGAAAAAATAATATTTAGAAAGCAAACGGCAGTTTTAGGAAGATGTATTTGTTTTCAGTCCTTTGCAAAATCTCTGGGAATAGGTAAAATGATTAAGTGCAACCATGAGGTGTTTTTGTTTTGCCTCTGACAAAGAACGCTACATTTAAAACTACCTATGGGAAGACTGGGAAGAAAGTTGCTTTCTGATTTGCCGAACTAGGAAGCATTTTTTGAATTAAAAAGGAATATGTCATCTTTCTAAAAGAGATTAACATTAAGCCCAGAGCGTAAACAGCTTGGGTGGAAAAAAGGAAGCTGATTAGCAATTCAAGCTTTATCTTTACTGAAAAGCGACTGATGCCCAGAGAGTTGTGGCATTCTTCACCTTTTGTTGACCATCTGTACCTATGAGCTCCCCAACAGAGATGCAGCTCACTTGGGGACAGAAGAGCAGAAGGGCATAGCCTCCTCTACAAGAGCCACAAACCAAAAGCCACGCTAAACACCATCAATTAAAATTCATTAGTCCTGTAGGAGCTGCCCATTAGAGTGTTGAGTGCACAGATGCCGCTATTACAAGCATGACACCAATAATTAAGCACCAAAAGTAGGAGGACTTCACAGCCTATTTAGCAAAGATATGATCTCTCTGTTCTTGCATAAACTTTGCCATAACTTTAATTGCACTAGATTTCACCTACATTGGTCAAAAGAAATATTGCCTTTCCTCTTATAACTGCTAGGACTGTTGCTTTCTAATTAGGTTTAAGACACATAACAAAATAGATGAGATTCCTTAATGGAAAAAATGCTGTGCTATTAGAAGTGCATTAGTTATGATAGATGTCTATATTTAGTCAAGAAAAATTAAAGCCCAATTTATTCTTATATATTTTCCTGTTGACTGTCACTGTTGACTGATGACTTGTCTTCAGAATGCATCTGTAACGCTTTAAAATAAATAAGAAAGAGATAGCTAGCTGTATGCATTTTGTTGGCAATTGCTTTTTATTTCCATTTAAAACTTAGTTTTCCAAGAACTTCAGAGAGTAGGAAGTGATTAATTTTATTTTATTTTTTCTTGTTTTCTTCACCCAAAGAATGAGAATAGGACAGACTTTGTCTGACAAAGAGCAAATGACTACCTTATTCTATCATCTGCTCACAAATGACTACNTTTCTCTACAAAAGTTGCTCGGGGGGTTTTTTTTTTTTTTTTTTTTTTTTTTTTTTTTTTTTTTTTTTTTTTTTTTTTTTTTTTTTTTTTTTTTTTTTTTTTTTTTTTTTTTTTTTTTGTTTGTTTTTTTTTTAATTTGGTTGGTTTATTTTAACTTCTTCCTTAAATTGTATCTATGCCATAAGTCAGAGCTGCCATAGGAAGGGTAAGAAGTACGTCAGACAAACTTGGAGAAATTCACAGTTTAATTTGTTCTCCCTTCCCCTCACCCATGGTTTGGAGCAATGGATAATATTTTGTTCCTTAGAATTCAGTTTCAGTGTCTTATTTCATTTACTGAAATTTTGTGAATTCACCTCTGAAGGAAAACCACCTTAATTCCAGTGTGTATGAGAAGTGGTGAACAATGGGGTAGATACAGATCCCAGCTGCATGCATTCTTTTGTTGTTCCACAGGAAAAAAGGTGGAAAAAATCTGTAAGTTGGACATGCAAGTTCCACTCTCTGCCTACACCTTCTGTCCCCTAGGAGGTGGACAATAAAAGATAAATAGGTCATTTTGCAGAGTTGACATTGCGGTAGGGAGAAAGGAAAAATAATCTCTCTTAAATCAGGAAACATGACAATAACCAGCTATTTTCCCTTAAACTGTCTAATACTGTGAGGTTAGCTTTGGAAGTTTATACTGAGAATTTATGGAGAAAGAGAATTAGTGTGCCATACATAAAACTTTTAGTGTACAGTCATTAACATATCCACCCCTTTGCCAAATGTTATCCTATTAAACATGGGAAATATGATCACAGTAAGAAAAAAGGACAATAAGTGGAAAAGATAAAAGGCAGTTTCAGGCATCACAATAACATGACAAATAGCAGCTATTTGTAACATATAAATGAACTGTAGAGCATAGTGGGAGTCCAGTAATATTTCAGGATTATTCAAATGCATTAACTTCATCAAATCAAGAAATAAGTGAATGAATTTTTTTTTTTTTAGGTACTTTTTAACTTTATATTTAGAAAAGTTACTGACTTTTTTTTCTTTGATGGCCAGATGCTCTGACTCAAGCAATGACAACAGCAGCCAGTCGACGTTTTGTCTCTGCTGGTGCTCCTGCTGTTATCTCAGTGGTGGCAGCAGGAAGAGCAAAAGTTTAAGGGGAAGGAATACAATACAAAGACAGCAAGTCTCTAAACATTACTTGCAATCACTGCTTTTGTGACACAATGGCATAATCACTTCCTGGCAACATATATACATGTATGCATACCTTTGGTTATTTTTGATATATATTTTGATCCATGTCTGATAATGAAGTCTTCTCTGCTGGTAACTTTTCTTTTGCAAGTTAGTTACAATGAAAAAAGAAATCTATCTGAGCCTCCCATAAAAGTTAAAAACCAGTTTTGTTCAAAATTGCACTTTGATTGAAGTGCAAAAGTTCAAAGCCAAAAGTAGCTAAATATACAGTAGAGAAAATAGTTCACATTCTTCAGTAATGAAAAATATACCAATTTATCACACATTATATTCTTCCAGCTTGACTTCCATTTTTACAAAAGTAAAAGGAAAATTATAGATATATTTCACAGAGGCATAAAGAACTATTTCAAGTTCATTGTAAGCTGTGGCCATGCATGAAAAATGGAAAGAAGGTGACATACTGGTTTAAGTAAGTCAAGACAAGTAGAATTGTAAATAATAGAAAAGAAAAAATATTCTTTCAACTAGTGACTGACCAGAGGTAGCTTTGTGGTCAGCATAAATATTTTCAGTACAAGGCAAATGAAAGAAACTTATAATAGTGAGAAGTATGTGAAATAAAAATTGCTGATCAAGTCATAAGTCTAATAATTTACTTGACTTAAATAATAAACACTTGCATGTATAGAAAACAAAATACATTTTCTACATACTTCATGAAAATAATAGCTTGCAAATTAGATATAAATAACAAGATTACCATCTTGTCTGACGCTGAAAATATGTCTAAACTGTACTCTAGCTCTGTTAGGGTAAATATACATTAAACACTAATTTTGCAGAGGGCAATTGTGAGCTAACTTTACAGCTACAATTCCTGTTTTGATCCAAGTAACTCTTATGTTGTTTTCAGGGTAAATATGACTCAACAATTTACACTTAATTCACTATTTTTGACAATAAATATAGTAATATAATTTATCTGTCGTTGAAGCTGGCATGTACAACCTGTATATAGATTGCAAAGCAATGGTTAGTTCTGCACTCATTGTCTCAGTTAGCCAGATAAAGGAACTAATATGGGTATAGTGGAACTTCCTTCAAGTCTGTCCAGCCAGCTTCTCCCCTCACTGAAACTCAGCTGCAAGGGAAGCTGCAATGTATCTTAGCTCTGTCACACTCAAGTGCAAAGGTAGGACACCCAAGATGGTTAAGGCACACACAAGATCTGAAAAGGCTTTCTGCACTGCAAAAAACCCCCCATGAAGTTATGATATAGAATCCCTCTTCTCTAGTTTTTGTTTTGTTTTGGTTTTTTGTTTGTTTTGTTTGTTTGTTTTGTTTTGTTGGTTTTGTTGTTGTTGTTGTTTTGGTTTTGTTTTTTTTTCTTGACTTAGGAAAAAGGAAAAAATATTCAGTATTGTATTCAGTAGTACAGCAAGACACAGTAAATTTCAGCTTTTTAGTGTGGACCACAGTTCCACGTAAACATTGATACTACATAGAAATACAGGAAAAATGTAAACTAGTTAACACTGCAATGCATGAGTTCCCTTCCAATGGAGTAATTAAGATTCACATTAATTTCAATGTTTTGAGCTGTTTCATTCAGGTGGAATCTAAACCAGTATTTACCTGCATATGAACATCATATAGAAAGGGTCTGATCAGGGTTTCTGCAGGAACTCATCAGTTAGTTACCCAATATGGCAAGGACCCCTCCAGACTCATTATCAGAGGCTGCAGTCTGCCTGCAGATAACACATCCTCCAAACACTATCTCTCTGGGTAGTGATTCATTTCTGGTATCATTCATACAAGAATGTAGAAATGGTCTTGACTTACAACACAGGACACTAGAGATAACGCTTAATCAGATTATTACTTCATCCAGACTAAGATTGTTAATTACCAGAAAAATGAAAAGGGTTCGAAAGCTTAAGGATTTCTTAGTTTCCTGCAGAAAGTAAAACCGCTGGAATCTTCTGTGAGTTTGGGATGTTGTTATTCCTGCAGTGCAATACTGCACTAGAGACCTTCCTCCTTTTGTAGCCTGGTAGATCAGCAACAGTTTTTTGAGGCATCTGCATACTGAAAAGAGATAACAGCATTGGGAGTACCTGCATCATCACCAGAGCAGAAATAAATAATCTTTTTCTCTACGATCACATCTGAAAAGCTGTGTTTACTTGGGATACTGCTATTCTCTGCAGCCAACTGGCTAAGCAGTCTGAATAAACACAGTAGACTACAAAGGGTTCTCATGTTTCTTTACTGGAAGACAGGACCTAAATGAATAGTGACCTAAAAAACCCACGAAGGCTTAAAACAATGCAACCTATACAAACTGCTTTTTTTCCTTTACCAGTTTTTGGACAACTTTTATGTAGTGAAGATCCAGAAGCTCTGAGAAATATTTATGCTGGAATATGTTGTGTATTCCTATGAATCCTGGTCCTGACAGAGCAGTAATTAATAACATTAAATAATGCTAATGGAGAAAAAATAACCAGTATATGTTTTAGAAGTGTACCCATTTGTGTTCCCACAGAGAGGCCCTAATCTCAGAAAGCTGGCATTCAGGAGATGTGACTTGCCTGTAGTTTTCCATTTGCCTGCAAAATCAGCTCGAGTAGAGTTGACCTAGCAACAGCATACTATCATCTTTGCTAACATTTTGAATTCTGAACAATGACACAGCAGCATCATTCTTAATAGCAAAAAAAAATAAAAAAGGAAAAAAAAATAAAAAAGGAAAAAAAAATGGCCTTCTTCAAGCACAAGAAAGTATTTTAAATTTTAACACTGTTATTGCCTCATGTTTCTGCCACTTTGACACCCATCAGCCTGACATATTGTTGTCGAGACTTTATGGCACTGTGAGAGTAGTTTGTGTAATATGGTTTGATCACCTTTTTCCATATCTATATGAACCATGGATTTTCCATGTAATCTATTTGAGTTTCATCATCCCCAGGGATCAGGAATATGTTTTACCGTTTAAAAATATATACTATCACTACTAGCAACACCTACTGCTGTATATTCTGTAGGAATGAATATCCAAATATCCCTAACCCAAGTTAAATTACTATGTCTTTGATATACTACACGTATACAGATAGTCCAGATGACAGGGATAAAAGGGCACTGACGGGCAAGATGAGGAGTTTACTTGTACTTCTTTCTTAATTACTACTACAAACACTGACAATCTTCTGAACCTTCATAAAAATAAACCTCTACTTAAAAGACGTGTGTATTTGCAGAGTCAAATAATTTGTTAGTTTTTTAGTATTTGAAACCACATTTATAAAAATAATCTTTTTTATAAAATGCTACACACTGCTATAAAAGGGGAGAAGTATGAACTCAAGCTACACTCCTACTTACTGTCCCAGAGTAGGAGGCTCTCCACCAAGTACACTGAATGTTTTTTGTTCCTTAAATAAAGCGTCTTCTGCTAAGATAAACATTTGATTTTTACGTATACCAAAACTTTAAAAATCCTATCTTTATTCATAATTTTTTGTCCTTTGAAAAGGACATCCTATATACAGATAGAAAATCTGTGTAGATTTCAGTGAGCCTTTTGAGAACCTCATACACAGAGTCTCAATTCCAAAACCTTAAACCAAAGATACACTGAAAGAAAATGTGGAAAAGTACCTCTCAATGGCTTGTCTTTTCCGTTTTGAAAATCCATGTGATGTGAATTTTCTATGGATCTTTAAATCCTAACTTATGCTGTTATTTTTTATTTACCTGTTTATTTTTAATGCATCTTCTTTTTATTTGTCTGTCCTATGATGAAAAAAGTATTTTTACTTAATTGGTGGCATAGGAGTATAGATGCTTTATGATTCAATTCGTATATATTCAATTCATACACATGCTGTACACTTGACTTCCAGGCCTGCAGTATTGTGTCAAACATGGGTATAATGTGAAAGGCTAAAAATGAGGAGAAAAGTTCCTAAAGAATACCAATGAAGTGTAAAACTCTCCAAAAAAATTTAGAATAATATATTATTTTCTAAGACAATTTTAGAGTTATGTTGAGTTTCTACATTATAATTTTCCTTTGGGCTGGATTTTTTTTTCATTATTTAATTTTTTTGTCATTGATAAAAGAATTTTGTTTATTGTGTTCTTTAATACATTCAAGATACCCTTGTCTAATGCAAAATATTATGTTCCTTAATAGGTTCTTGTTATGGTTGCTGTTAGGGGAAAAAAAAAACCTTGGTAGAATTAGACAACAAACTGGGTAGATAATGTACCATGTAGGTGACTTAGCACATACAACAAGTGATTTAAATTTTGAACTTATAGTCTGCTGTAAAAGAGAAACAATGTACAAAAGTAATTTCTTTCTGTAAGTATTTATTTGTCCATTGCTCACTCAAATAGAAGGAAAAATAATAACTAAATGTGTCATATTACTCCTTTCCTGGGATGGAGCGTCACTTTGATAATTGGTTAGTTCATTTCCAAGGGATGCTGCAGCATATTTTCTGGATTTCTTTTTTCTGCTTGTATTATTGGTTCAGCAATTCTTTGCAAAGTTCAATGGGGTTCATTAGCTTATCTGAAGAAAACGGATCTGGTACTTTCAAGACAGATTCTTTCTGTGACTTTTCTAATTAAGTATCTTTCATCAAACAAAAAGCTGCCCTTTTTACTTGACAAACATTTGTTCTAATTTGGCATTCACTCTGTTTTTTAGTATTTGTACGTCTTTCTCCCTCTCTCTCCACCAACAGCAGCAGCAGCTGTTAGTCACAGGATCACAGTGTCTGACATTTACTCTAAATGTGCTTGGTTATTAAAATATTTCACTCTTAGACAAGCTTATCAGCTGAAAAAATACAATAAAACAGTTCCAGTATGTTGTGTGGATACATTTCTAATAAAGTGCACTTTTAGTACTTCAGTGAACTACTATTAATGCACGTATTTGTAGATACAAAATGAACCTTCCCTTAGAAGTGGTTTTGAATCTTAGATAATCAAGCATTAGACAGGTGGGACATCCTGATCCATAACAAAGTAGTACATTGGATACATAAGAGACCAAAATTATATAGGGACAGCATATTTGCCTACTTTTTTTATCAACATCTTCAAAAAAATTGTCAGTTTTGAGAGCTCTTCTTCAGAGTGGATTATCCTATGGGGAAGAGGAAGAAAGTTCAAGAAAGTTTAGTCAAAGCGCTTTTTCACAACGCTCTGAAAACCTTTGGGAAAGCTTTCTCTGGACAGGCAGATCACTGATTAATTCTTCAGATATCTACTTTTCTCCTGTGTGAAAAAATGTGATATGAGGTCAAGTGCTCACTGAGGAAGCAAAAGTTTGGGCTTTCAGGTTTCACACTGGATAGTGGGAAGATATGCTTAGACTGTCACAAGCATCACTGTACACAGTTTATGCTGCTGTTCTTTAACTCTCTCTAGTGTCATTAGCTTTCCAGCCATGTAGTCTGTAAGTAATAGGTTGCAATAGCAGCTAAAATTGACAAGTGCTTAGCCCAGAGCATGGATTGAATGTAATTCATAGGGTTCCTGAGTTAATTTCCAATACCTGTTTCATCAAGGCAGACTGATAGATGACTGCCAGCATCTTCTGGCTTTATCTAAAAATCCCTCTGTCTTTCACTGCCATCATTCTGGAGTTGCTGTTTTGGGGTTTTTTTGCCTTCTCTTTACTTCTCTTTTCCTAGCTCTCCTTTTCTTTCCAGTCAATTTTCTCCTTCTTTTTTCTTCTGTCTTTATTTTCTTTCTAGCATTCTCTCCCTTACATTTGCTCCTCCCTATTTCCGTAACAATAAATGCAGCTTTCTCTATAGGCACATCATTCATTTAGATTAGAGGCCCTTGCAGCTAAACACAAGACCTTCAGATGTTATTGAAGTGCATTTTTCCATGTGGCCCAGTTTAAAGTGATGCTTCTTTAGGGACTGCAGGGTGAAATATGAAGTTATCTGGGAGAGTAAATCTGAGATGTTGGACAGATGGTGAAGCATCAGTGCATCCACAGAAATGCATTTTATTTTTATATAGGGGATGTTCTCAATCAGTTTCAGCCTGAGAAAATAGTTTCTGCTGTTGCATCATTGGCATTTCTTGTGTTTTGTATTGTTTGGGTGTTTTTGCTGTGGTTCACTTTTTGTTTCTTGTTTATTTTTGGGTTTTTAGATCACTAGGTAAGTCAATACAATGATAATAAATTTTAAATATATTTATGAATTATTTGTATGTGTGGCATGTGCCAATGGGAGCACAATTCAGGATCTGAACAGTGATAGAAAACTGAAAAACAATAAGAGCATGGAAAAGAAATAAATATTGCCCAATAAGGTCACAAAAAACTGTTTATTGAAAAATATACCCATTTACTATGTGTTATGCTAATTAATTTCTCACATCATCTGTACTACAGAAATATGAAGTTATGAAAAGTTTGTTATTTAAACTGTATAGAATAACACTCATTCCCATAGATCTCATGGGTGTTCTGCAAATTTCAACATTGCTTTTGAAGTATACCCTTCTATAAAGGAGAAACTATTTTTTGAACATTAAAGAATCTTATAAACAACGACTACACAGAGTCCACAAGGACACCAGCTGAAGTTTCATTCTATCTAGCTGCAAACACTTCTGCTTTCTGACCGACTAAGGGTTTGTGTTGTTTAATAAGAGAAATATCTAACTTCCATGGATAAATGATTCTTCATGTCAATTCTGTTCTGTATTAGCTGTTAATCAAACTATAGACAGTTCTCTCTTTCCTGCTCACTTTGTGCAGCTTTCAAATCACATGAATGAATCTTCTAAACTGCTTTTGAAAAAAGGTGACAGTCAAGAGTACAGAGTCTTGGGTTTCCGTGATACTTTGGGCTTGCTGATATGCATCTGTGCTGCCAACAGAGCATAGCCATTCATGCTTTTTGTTTTCTTTGTTGGGTTTTTGTTTGTTGGTTGGTTTTGGAGTTTCTTGTTGTTGTGGTGGTGTTTGTCCGTTCTGTTCCTTTCAATGAAAGGGATGAAGGTAAGCCATCAAGCTTTCCTACTGTTTTCCCTACCACAGTATTCAGTATCTTTGGTGTACATTTGCAGGTATGAGTGATCTACCAGATTTCTCTGCTCTCTTAGAGAAATCAATATTTACAGGGCTCTTTGGAGAGTCATGCTAATAAAGAAAGAGTTTTAATGGTAAAAACAAAACAAAACAAAAACAAACCAGCAGAAATAATAATGTGAAGGGCACAAACAGCCTGAGTGCCAGCTTCTAGGGATGGCCATTGCTGCTGGACTGGTAGCTGCTAGTGGGATAAATGCGTCATTAAAAATATTTTTACTTACTATGTCAGTGTACATNACTGTAACCTAGGACAGCCAGCCACATCGACATTAGGGGCTTATTAAAATAGAAATAGAATTTAGGACACTTTTTAAAGATTTTTCAGTTTCTGTAAATATGTCTGATTTTTAAGCTAAATCTTTCCTTGTGGAACTTACAAGGTTTTGTTCAGTATTTTAAAAAATAGGAGCATGTCTTAACCTGTATTTTTTCTACAAGAAAACAAAATTATTCATTCTTCTGGGAATATGACCTGTTTTAGGACATGATACTTCATAGAAATAAACTTAGCTTGCTAACCTATTTAGAAGATTTTATTCTGAGATTAAAGAATTTTGATTATATTTTATGGTAGCTAAACCAATGTCAAATATTTTTTTATTTCCATCAAGTGAAAAGTGATGAGAAAAACATAGCTTGAAAGCTTTCCCATTGCTTATATATTGCTTATATGGGTTGAGTCTTATTTATTTTGTACCTAATTCCAGCTTGTGTGTTCAAAAAAATAAATTAAACAAATACTATTACTTTTTCAAATGATTATAAATAACAAAAAAAAAGGAAACACACTGGAATATGTGCATATATGGAGGATGTCAGCTAAGAGAAAGTTCATTGAATAATTTCTTGTCCTTTCTATCTCTCATCATTTTTGAGAAGTGTTTGTTTTTAAGTCTGAACAGCCACATACAATTATTTCATGAAAAACATTGAATCAATGAACCCAAAATAATTTCAGCTGCAGATGCTTAATGAATTTGCCCTTGGCTGTTCTGTTACTTGCCCCAAATATACAATTTTCATTCAAAGTCCTTGTATGACAAATGGTAAAATTCAGATACAGACAGTCTAGCCTAGAATTATTTTTGTTTTAATTTAGTTCTAGGAATGTTTGCAGATCGGCACAGGGCAACAGGAGCTATCCTAAGCACTACAGAGATATAATATAATTTGGGGCACTAAAAAATCAATGTATATCAGTTCTGACTTGCAACCTGACAAACCAGCCTGTGAGCAGCAGGTGGTGAGCAGCTATTTCATGCCCTGGGAGGCAGGAAAAACAGTGGAACTTAGTATTTGAAGGATGGCTGTTCATACAGTTTCATTTCACTGGATGTAACCTGACAGCAAATGGTGGAAAAAGTAGAATGTCAGGAAACAACAGTTTAATAAAATGTTTTATGTCAGCTATTTACAAGGTCACCTTAAGTTTCAATACTATCTACTGAGATTTCCTGCTTTGTCAAGATATCATTAAAACTTCCTGTAATTTCTGATGTATTTGAGCAATATTCTCATTCCAAATAGTGTTTATATCGGAGATTATTGTTTCTAATAAAGCCATCTGGACAAACTTCAGGTATCATTTTATTACCTTTTGCGATATTTAATTGGTAATCCATCTTTGTCGAGATAAGAGGGTTGATCAAACTTAGCAGGGGAACATATTTAGTTGGGAAGAGATAAAACTAATTTCATTTGTAAACTAAGGAGAGTATTTCTTCTATTAGCATCAGTTCTGCTTTTGTTAGTTTCCTGGGTTTCCTCAAATTACTTGTGGAAGGGCCACTTTAAGTTCTTCACAGAAGACTACATCAATCAGATTGCAGCACCTCGTGTATTGTCTGTTGTGTTATATGTTGATATCAAGCGATATTTGCATGAAGCAATTATTGTCATCTGAAAAAATACATCCTTTTAAAGTAAACCTCTATTAGAGATTTGTGATCATTTGTGTCTATAAATTGACATTCTTACTTTTCTGAAAAATGTGCATAAAATTTTAAATTGCTTTAAAGCCTTTTACTGAGTGAATGTTTCGTTACCCACACTAGAATACGTTTAAGATTGATGTAAATTTAGGGCAGCGTGACTGATTTAGGAGAGAAGTTAATAGAGATCCCTGTGTTACAGCTCTTAGTGCTGAGATAGGAAGAAGGTAGAGACCAAGACAGTACTAAAGGTTAAATTTTACCTTACCAGAAGCAAATTCTGCTAATGAAGCTAATTGGCCATGCTTGGAGTTGGTTTGGACTGGAGACATGCTTTTTAGAAGGATCTGACAGGTTATAGCCAAAAAGGAAACCACTGTCAGAATGTAGTAAGGGATAGAAGAAGCAGCAAGATGGGAATAGATCTAAATCTGATGAAGACTGATGAGAACAATTAAGGTTTAGATTCCAGCCTCTAGGCACCAATGTGTGAGTATTATTTCTATGTATGGGAGGGATACAGGGATTTGGCTTTGCCCCTGTCATCTACGTGTTAGGTGGCAGAGATCACATGTGTAGGATTAGTGTGTTGTACGGATTTGGAGCCAGCCTGGGTAGCCACCATTTTGGATTTACTGTTCAGTGAATCAGAAGTAGCAGAACTCCATTTATAGTCTTGGTTAGCAGGATGTACTCAGCAGCACTAGTTTCTCAGTGATGTTGGTTTGTCTGGCAAAGAGTTCATAGGTTGGGGTAGTTGGATTTGGTTTTGAGCAACCTAGTCTACTGCAAGGTGCCCCTGTCCATGACAAGGGGACAGAAATTGGGTGATCTTTCAAGCTCCTTTCAACTCAAACCATTTTAAGATTCCATTGTTCTATAAAATAGAAAACAACCAAGCTTATGAACCAGTTTATGAATCAGATCACTGATTTCCCTCCCTAATGGTGGCTTTCACACTCTTTTACATCTCTTCCCCTCCCTGCTGCCTTCCTATGAGGTTTAGATCTGAAGCATCCATGGTCTGAAAGGATTGGAATGAGGGACATGGCCAGATATTGGAAAGAGTTGTATTTACTGTAGCTCTGTCAGGGGTCATTTGGACTGGCAGGGATCACATAGGTCACGCATAGGTTTGGGTTGGGATCCATGTAAGCATGACTTCTAACCAGTAGCTCACATCAGCAAAGGCTCTGTATGCTATCCACAGTCTTCCAGTTAGTTTTTCCTCCTATCCTATTTGCCTGCACACAACCTCACACAATTTTATGTTGTGGAGGTACCAGCCCTTTCTCTTATCTTTCAGTGTAACATCAAAGGGAGTCAGCTTCAAAAGAGGAAAGTAAGATTTAAGGTCATTTTCTGCTCCACTTTCTGAAGATAGTGTTAAAGAGGGTGTCAGAGAGGGGAATTCCTCCAACTGAAATACCTGCTTTTGAAAAGTTTCTGTTGATTAATAGCTCAATGTTTATGGGCAGGAATTCCCTTTCTAACAGGAATATCAGTATTTGAAAAATCAAAAGTCTTTGTACATGCCAGTAGACTGACAAAAAGAGACTGGGATGGAGATACATGCATACAATTAAAAAAAAAAATCAATAATGTAGAGTAACATAGGAAAGGTAAATATGTAATTGCACCTGATATCTGGCTGCCACAGATGTATTTCAATAGACAGCACCACAGACTGGTCCAGACAAAGCATTTCCTCTGATACATTAATAGAGTTTTCCTGAACTGATCAACTGATCATCTGCAAAACAACATATTTTCTTTTAAAATCTACAAAACCAACTGCAATTTTATGACTTAATAAAAAAATGCAATACTCCTTTTCCTGTATTTTTCCTGTTTCAAAAACATTAAGCAATTATAAAGCAGGACAGTGTCATTTTTCCATGTAATTGAACATTTACCATTGACAGTGGAAAGAGGACACTACTACATGTAAATTAATATGGACACACAGTCTTTATTACTTCTTGTAAGGTTCACTAACACAGATTTTTTTTTTTTTCTGGTTGCTTACAGAGGACCTTTTCTTTCTTCTTTGATCTTTTTGTCCCTGTTGTAACTCAGTTCTTCCTACTGCTCCAAGTTAAAATTTTGGGTTGTTTGGGATTTTTTGATGGTTTGGTTTGGGTTTGGGTTTGGGTTTGGGTTTGGATTTTTTTGGTGACCTTTCTATTCCCTTTGTTTTATATTAGAACTTTGAATACTCCTCCAGAATCATAAAGATTGTTTTCAGTTCTGGATCAATAATGTGTTTAAAAACTCTAAAAATCAGATCAAGTGTATATGCTTATTCAGTTCAAAGCAGCTGTGTATAAACACTAGTAAAGTTTATTTTTCCTAAAAATTTAATAGTTATCTGAGGCTATGATGCCCTCTGAAATAAATAGAGAGAGAGATATTGTCAAAAAGTGATTCATCCAAACAATCTTAGACAACTAACTTAGAGTAGAATGAATTGCCTGCTGGAGGTGTCTATCTCTGTCCATTTACTTCAGAGAAAGCATAGATGACTAATTTAATCTCCCAAAGTCACTTCTCTACAAGCTTGCCTGAAGTTCAATAAAATGAACTTTTCCCTCAGTTCTATTACAAGAATTACACAGCAAACTAATTAAATATGTAACAGCTTTGCAATACACACTTTTAGCTATGGATTAGGTTGAAACAAACTCCTACACCTAAACTGCCTAGGTGTTTGAAAAGCTCCAGGGAAGATTTAAAGCTTTGTGGTACAGTGTGGTGTCTTAGAGCAGATAGTAAAATCTCTTCTTTCTCTAGTGGAGGTTCTCTCTCATGATTCTCATATTTCTTTACTTTCACTGTGCAGTCATCTCAGCTTCTACTAGCAAAACTAATTCAGAAACCAAGTCTTTATGTGACCACTCTTTTTTGAGACATTCAAATTATTTCCTTTGATTAGAAGTTTTTATACTGGATCTCAGCAGGATACTCGTTCAGAAATCCAGTGGGGTTTTTTTTGAAAATTAATGTGCTTTTTCAAACATCTACCTTTGTCAAGATAAAAATATCCCAGTTTCTGTCCTGAATGTCACATCTCCTTATGAGGCTTTTAAGTAGAGGCTGTCTTCCAATGCTACTGCTTTCAGAAGTTTAACGAAACTCTCTTGCAGTAGTAGTAACAGAAACCCTTAAAAGTAAGCTTCCTTCACACACGTGGGCTCCCTGCTTTGCAGAATATTCTGAAAATATGAACGTCTACCTCCCATTTTAAATTGTTAACTGACACCTAATTTCCCCGTGTACTTTCATCTAGTGAGTGCCTGCGTACATGTGGTACAGAATATCCTGTCCTGGCAGTCTTTGTAGCAGGCAGATGTTAAACTTGACAGATTAAAGCCAGTGCTCAAAACCCCTTCCTTTTTTTGTATTTTGCCCCCACCTCTTCCAGGGAGCTGAATAGTCACATGCATCTATTCAATCATGTACTCAACAGGTCTGCTTTTTTAGTGCTGTTACTGCAGAGAGAGGCCCTGGAGGACAAAAAGTCTGCTATATGGTATGATTTTGCTTGATTAGGAAATCTTCACTCTTGAGCACTGTGAGGACCATGGGCATATGGTCAAGACTTGAACTATGTGCCGTCCTTTGGATGGGGAGGACTCAAATATCAATAACTGGAATAAGCGGTAAGAAAATAATTTGTTCAGCACGCAGTGTTTTCAAAAGTAGGTCCCATGCTCACCTTCATGCTCTTTCATTGCAGGAAAACTCTATGTCTTGCCTTCCTTGAATGTTAAAATTATAGGTTTCTTCCCTCACTAATTTACTTTTTCTTATTATGCATCAATTACAATGCTGTCAGAAAGCATAAAAGAACATATTGTTCTGTCTCAAGTCAAGCACAGTTCAAAAAACAGCCCTGCCTTAAAGTCCTTACAGCCCAAGCTGGAGACATGGGATGAGATTTGTTGAGAGTCTTTGTAGAGATGTTGGTATGTAATAACAGCCTGAGAATTTAAAGTAATTTTTCCTCAACAAAACAGGAATCACCATTAAAAATAATTTAAGAACAAATTGATTTTAAGCCCGTCTCCTTAAATTAAGGGACTTGCACAGTTGGACAGTTCATCACATTTCCTTTGTTTAATTTTAGATGTATAAAATTTTGACATTGACATTTCAGCTGGTTATATGATAATCACTGAGATAAAACTTATGGCATAATTCTCCTGATCTATTCTGATGTCTAAATTAAAGCAATATGAAGAACATTGAATTTTGAGAGCCTCTAGATTGATTGATTCGGGTATGGTCATCAGAAGTCAAAATTTCAAATTGTTGCATAAGGTGTTACACAGTCTAGTTTACCAGATTTTCCTAAATCTGTTGAATTTATAATTTTTTTAAAAGTAAAAAACATTCATAAAACCAGTTCCTTTCATTTTAACATTTTCATTTAACAGCTTAATATGACCCCTCTCTTCATTTACATGCTCTTTCTTGTAGCTCAGCAGTTTTAATTTACAGAAAACACAGGGACAGCAGAATCACTTGTGTCTGAGAAATCTGATGTAAAGAATCCTATCAGTAGATAACAGAAGTGACCTGTCTAAGGGAGGAAGTTACTACCTTTGGCAGTATGACATCTGCTGAGAGTAACTATGTGGACACTACACAATGTAAAGTAAAACAAGCAGAATGGAGGTGGCTGGATCAAGCATCTTTCATTTGTTCATGTCCATTTTTTGGTGTGCTTTAGCACCCATTATTCTGGGAATCCACAGTAATTCTGCAGGACCTTTCCCTGTTTTTCAGTGTGTCCTGTTCAGAAATCTGGCTTCGTTAATATTTTTTTTAATAATGTATAACCACAGTGTAAAATTAAAATGGATACAAAATGCAAATATCTGAAAAGTCAGAAACTGATGAGATATAAAATTTTAATTTCATTAGAAAATACAGAATTCATGTGATGTAATCTAGTTTTCTATTATTTTCTAATGTGCAGCCAATTACTTTAGTAGGGTTCTAAGTGGTTCCAAATTCTAATATTCAACATGCAGGTTTCTGTCTTCATAGAGGCATAGATTTGTTAAGGTTGGAAAAGACCTCCAAGATCATCAAGTCTGGACTTTGACAGAACACCACCATGTCAACTAAATTATAGTGGTAAATGTCATGTCCAGTCATTTCTTTAACACTTCCAGGGATAGTAAATCCACCACTTCCCAGCACTGAAGGAATGAAGGAATTCTTCCTGAAGTCCAGCCTGAACTTCCCCTGCCACAGTGTGAGGCCATTTCTTATCATCCTATTGCTTTTTGCCTGAGAGAAGAGGCTGACACCCACCTGGCTGCAACCTCCTTTCAGGCAGCTGTAGAGAGTGAAAAGGTCTCCCCTGAGCCTTCTTTTCTTCACGCTAAACAATCCCAGCTCCTACAGCCACTTCTCATATGACTTACTGTGGTGGTTTGACCTAGACTGGATGTTGGATGCTCACCAAAGTCTCTCTATCACTCTCCTCTGCAACTGGACAGGAGAGAGAAATGGTAACAAAAGGCTTGTGGGTTGAGATTAGGGCACAGAGAGATAACTCACCAATTGCTGTCAAGGGCAAAACAGACATGACTTAGGGGAATCAATTGAATTCATTACTAACCAAAATCAGAGTAGGTTAATGAGAAGAAAAACAGATCTTAAAAACACCTTCTCCCCACCATTCCCTTCTACCCAGTCTTTATTCTCAATTCTTTATCTCCTCTGCTACATCACGGCAGGGAGACAGGGAGTGGGGGTTACCACCAGTTCATTGCATGTTTTTTCTGCTGCTGCTTCCTCCTCAGGGAAAGGAGTCCTTTCTTTGCTCCAGCGTGGGGTCTCTCCCACAGGAGACAGTTCTCAATGAACTTCTCCAATAGGAGTCTGTCCCATGGACTACTGTTCTCCATGAACTGCTCCAGCCTGCGTCCATCCCAGGGGATTGCAATCCTACCAGGAAACTTTCTCTTGCATGGGCTCTTCTCTCCCTGGGTCCATAGGTCCTGCCTGGAACCTGCTCCAGCATGAATTTCCCATGGGGTTACAGACATCTTTTGGGCATCCACCTGCTCCAGTGCAGGGCTCCTCCAGGGGTTGTAGGTGGAGCTCTGCTCCCCTGTGGACCTCCATGGGCTGCATTGGGCACATCTGCCACACCATGGTCTGTACCACGGGCTGCAGGGGAATCTCAGCTCCAGCACCTGGAGCACCTCCTGCACCTCCTTCACTTAGCTGGGTGTCTGTTGGGCTGTTTCTTTCACATATTATGTCTCCTCTCTTCTCTATTGTAATTCTTTCTGGGCAATAACTGTTTTTTCTTCTCAAATATGTTATCACAGAGGCATTACTACATCTCTGATTGGCTCGGCCTTGGCCAGCGGTGGGTCCGTCTTGGAGCAGTCTGGCATTGGCTCAGCCAGACTTGGGAGAAGCATCTGGCAGCTTCTCACAGAAGCCACCCAGCAGACCTCCTAGTACAAGAACCTTGCCTCATAAAGCAATACACTTACTCTCTAGACCCTTCCCCAGCTTCATTTTCCTTCTTTAGACACACTCCAGCACCTCAATGTCTTTCTTGAAATGAGGGGTCCAGAACTGGACACAGGACTGATGGTGTGGCCTCACCAGTGCCTTCTTGACATTTGCACAAATTTTCTAATGTGATACTACTTTTAACTATGGAAATCTAAAAACCAGACAGCTATGATCAAAGTTTTACTCATAAAGCTGATATGCAAGTTTCAGATGTTACATCTTGCTCAAATATTTACACTTATGAGTTGCATACTGAAGTCATTTCTCTCAATGCAAACATACTATAATTCTATATTGCAAGAGGTTTTATTATGCATCTGAATGAATTCTGGAGTTACAAATACTTGGTTGTATATAAAGCAGATTATAAGTTAGTTTTGCCTGATACGATGTGGGCCAGAACCAAATGACTCTAGCAGTCATGTGTTTCTAGGAAAAGATTTCATTTCTTCAAGTGAAAAATAGGATTGTGTCATTAATTTGATGGAGCGTGAACAGTCCACTAAACTTGAACAAGATTTGCTTTGCTTTACCTAGCAAATTGAAAACCATTCTGAAGCCTTTTATCCAATGTCTGTTTAATGTCAATATGCAAACACTCCTGAGAACCAGATTGCAGGAGTAGATTACAAGTTCTCCATCACCCAGCCGAGCGACTGAGCTATTGGGCTAGGAAGTCTCTTGTTTGGTTATGAAAGTAGAAGATGATAAACTGCTTGGTTGAGTTTGAAACTACATATCTAATTCCATTTGAATACTGTCTCCAATTAACATCCTCATACAAAAGCCATTGAAATGTGGGCTGGATGAGTAGATCGACTGAAAACTGGATGAATGGCTGGGCCTAAAGAGTGGTGATTGGTGGAACAAAATCTAGTGGAGGCCGGTAATTAGCAGTATACCCCAGGGATCAATACTGGGTCCAGTCCTGTTCAAAATCTTCCTTAATGAGCTGGATGGTGGTGCAGGGTGTACTCTCCTGCAAGTTTGCTGATGACCCAAAACTGGGAGGAGTGGCTGAGAGACACTGTTGGGGGCTGCCCGAGGCCACACAGCGTCCAGCTGCAGACGTCCTTGGTGGCTGCAGCACACGGACAAGGCTGGCTCCTTCGCAAGGAGCAAGCTCCAAACAGAGGTGGTGAAGAAGCGTTGGCAGAGGCAAAGGATGAGAGAGGGATCTTTTGTTCCTCTTTTTATTCCAAAATCTGAGGACAAATGACCAGGGTGGGGAGAGGGTCTGCAGTTCTTATACAGGGTGGAGCAAAGGGAAACAACCAGTGGGGATAGACTAAGAGGGAGGAGATCACAATACAACAACCAATGGGGATAATAAGGAGGAGGGAACCAGGACAGGGAGCCAATGGGGCATAGAATATAGAAGAGAATTCTAGAAATTATGCATATTAAACAGGTGTAATGAATAAGCATGAACTCATGCAGATACTGGGTGTAAGGGGCTGAGCCTTAGACCTTGGTGCTTGTCCACCAGGACTCTGGATTTTGATCTGCCTTTGAGACAGCCACGTGCACTGCCAACAGCTGATGCACGAGAGGGTTGTCCTGCCATCCAGAGAGACTTCAGCAGGCTGGAGATGTGGACTGACAAGAATCTCATGGAGGTCAATAAGGGGAAGTGCAAAGTTCTGCACCTTAGTAGGAGCAACCCCACTCATATATATATGCTGTGGTCTTTGTCTTATAGGGATAATGCTATACAGGAGATTTGATAACGTCTGCATGTCCTTAAAAAACAGTGATGAAACATTGCCTTTTTTTTTTTTTTATGATAAGTGTTTTGAAAATAAGAAAAACCCAATAATTTTCTAGATCATGAACATCGGAATTTTTCATCTTCTCTTGTGACTTGAAAGCTTGGACAGACTCTGGAGCATTTGAGCAAATTTTATAGAAGGGCAGAAGAGGACTGAAATCACAGACTACAGGACTGATATAAGGAAAGGAACTAATTTTAGCTTCCTAGGAAAGGAGACTGTCTAACAAAACGTTTCATAAAGCTGACTACAGAATAGGATTACGTGCAAAAGTAATGGCAACTAAGTTACTAAATATCAGTGGTCATAACTGCATACTTAAAACTGAAACAAAACCTAAACTTAAAGCTTGAGCTCGTTATTCTGACTGTAACTGATGTTTTAAAAACAACGAAGAAATGAAGAACCCTGTGAGAAAAGGATTTAGACTATCATATATTAATGGAAAATAGCAGACAAACGAGGAATGTGGATTTTCAGATTGCAGGAACTATCTATTGCTTAATAATGTATTAAGAAGTCAATGTTTCTTTTCATACTCAACCAAGAATCCAGATTCCTAAAACATGATATCTAAACAAAAAAGGTGACTTTTTAAAGGAATTGTGTTTTAATACTCGATCTTTTTTTTTTTTTTGAGCAGTAAAAATATCATCACACCATCGTCTTTAAATTAATCAAAGTGATTTAATAAAATGTTTCAATTCAATTAGTTTGCTGCATTGCTCTGGATAAGAGTAGATTTTCTCATCCAAATATTATGTTGCTATAAATCACATGAGTGAACATAGATTAAATGCAAACAAAAACTGGAATAAATCCTGAATCAGGATACCTTCCTTCAGTCTCTTGCAATGTCCTGTCTAGAGTTTTTTCATCTTCACATTCCACAGAAACGTTACTGGGATTAAAATTTTCTCCAGAACTAATTGCATAGTAGGGATGTTTTCAGAAAACACTTAGTCCAAACAGAATATGCTTTATATATGCTGAAGAACAGCAGCCTGCAATTAACAAAATATTTAAGAAAACTCAAGCAAAACAATAATATATCTTTCTTCTAAAGTTAATATTTCACTTTAAAGGAACAAATTATAATTCCTTTTGTTTGAACTGTTGAGCTTGACCCTGGTGTTAATTGAGAAGGGAAGGGAGAAGAGAGAGTAAGAGTTTATTGTTGATGGTTCTGCTTTTCTGCTTTATATGTGCTACATATTGACAGACAATCCACTGCCTACTGCTTGTAAGCAAAAGATAGAGCAGCTTTTATGTTATCCATGAAAACTCTAAGACTGTATGACACTGCCAATTGATCTGCAGAAAGATCACATGGTATTTTAAGGAGATAACAAAACTCTTACAAATTCTCAGAACCAAAAGTAAGTATCTTAGAAGCCTTAGATAAGGATGCTTCTCAGGCACACCCTGGATATCTAGAAGTTAGATGCCCAGCCCTAAACAGTTGGTTAGGCTCTCTCAGGCATGTTCAGCTGGCAAAGTACAGAGAAAGAAATGTACTTTGGAAATTCAGTCTCTCTCCATTGGCTATAAAGGAAACCTAAGTATTTGTCTTAGACTAGGAATCTGACTTTTCAATGAGTAAAGTTGGGTAGGATGCATCTTCATTTTGATCCAGAATATTAGAACTCTGTCTTTTGGGAATGAAGTAATTTTAAAACATATGAAAATCAACAGACATTATTTTTATATGAAATAGAGATTTTCACAGAAATTTACATTTGATTTAGGGCTATTCTATAGAATTGCCATTCTCAGATACTGTTTCCTAATTAGTTTCATCTGGGACAGGTACGTACTAAAAGAGAAAAAAATACAGCTTACTGTCTTTTCTTAAAATAAGCAGATCTATTGCATAGCTTGGCAATTTCCAAAATATATATATTTTGATACATTTTGCTATTTTCCAATATTTTATTCATTCTTATGTTTTTGATATGAATCCAAAGATCTTTTAAGATTACATGTACAATTGACTGCATTTTTGAAAATATTATATATTTCCTGGTTACTTGATTTTCGCTCTAAGGGATTATCAGACAAATCAGACATTTGTCTTCTTTAATGACTCAATCAGTCATTTTAGTAGGATCTACCAGTCTCTCTTTTTCCTGGAATGTCTGTTATCATAAATAAATGCTGCACTGCCCCAATATTAGGAAGCTCAACATGTTGTCTATGAAACCCAAGGAAGTGATTCCGCCACTTGTCTCCTCAGACTGCTTTTTCCGGTGGGCTAATTTGCAGAACCGGGTTACTGGTTTCATTGCCAATGATGAGATCAGAATAAGCTATTGCTGCTCTCGCTGCATTGAGTGACAGATACCCCCCTGCAAAGAGCAAGTTTGCATGAATTTCTTTCTGAAGAATCAAGCTGTTAGCTCTGCTACTAAATGCCTATATCAGCAAAGAACTTTTAAGAACCAGAAAGTGTGTTCTGTCTTTAATCCCCAGAATAGAGTACTTCCATCTATCAACAAGAAAAATACACTGTGTAAAACCTAGAGGTACACTTGAAAGAACAAAAGGTGGCTGTGCTTATTACCCTTGAACAAGTTTCAAATGTGTTTGTATCAAGAATTGTTGAAGGTATCAAAGAACTCTAGAATATTTAAAAGGTTTCTTTTATAAGGTATTTGTGGGAGACAATGCCGTCTTTCAGGTCAGCTGAAGTGACAAGAAAAAGCCATGCACATTTTATTGACATACATCTATATAGGTACTAAAAGTATACCGATTGGTGTGTTATCAACTAAAGTATCAAATAACACCATCAAAATGCTTTTCTGAGGATCTCAGGTTCTTAAAACATTTTTTACTTTAGTTCAGAACAAAAGAAACATCTGCAATCATGATGTGAGGTTGTTGCACTTCCTTCTCAGGTCACTTCTTTTAAGAAGCCTAGAACTTTACAGCGGCTGTTTGTGTTTAGTGTGCCACATAAGGAAAATGATTCACCAGTTACACTGAAATTGACTGAAAGAAAGAGGAAACCATAGACAGGAGGACAATACAAGAAGGAGACAATTGAGGCAGGGCAATAGACAAAGGAATGACATGTAACATGGAGGGAAACCCTTTCAGAGCAATAGCCGTGACATCTCTCATGGGCTGTGATCACAGAATAAGCTGCTTTAATCATGGTCATTTATTGTTTGTTGAGCTCTGAAATTTTGCATGATTCTACAGATAATGCAGTTCATAACCATTCCAAAGAACATAGGAAATTAATTCCAAGTGAACAGAGTTTCAGGACACAGACAATCATAAAACCAATCCCAGTGACACTCAAGTGTCATTCTCATGAACTATAAAATTACCTTAATATTAAAAAAAACCAACCCAGAAACAATCAAAAATGCCAGCAAACAACAACTAAAAAACCAACAGAATCAACCAATTAACCAAACAATAACAACAAAAAAAAACCCAAAACAAAACCAAAACCTAAAAAACACACAAGCAAGGAAACAAAACAAACCAACTAAACAGTAAAAAAAAAACCCAAAACAACCAAAAAACCAGAAAGACAAGAAAATCTTAAACTGTTGCATCTCATAGCAAATTTGCTAGCACTGGAGGGCTTGTTCTCAAATAGATATTTCCTGGCATATCTATAATCTATGCTGCTATAACTGTATTGTTTTAAGATCAGTATGGACATTCTGTTTCAAAATAATAGTAATTTTATTTGGAATAATTACTCTAGTGTAATTATTCTGGGACAAAATAACAGTTTTGACATACAGAATGTCCACATGGGAGCTAAGACTGATGGAACTATGGCAGAATAATTAGTACAGTGTATCTATGCCAGGAAATATCTATGTGTACACAAGCCAGCATGTCAATATTACATTCTTTTTACTTACATTCCCTAGGTTGTTTTTTTTTTTCTTCTTTTTCTACTGAATTTTATGTTGCACATAGTCTGTCTCATTCTTCTTGTTTAGAGGACCATTATGAAATGTTGGGCTTGAAGATATGCAGCTACGGAGCAGGGTCTGCGCCCTGGAGGCAGGTGAGGGGTTGGGAGCCGTGTCCAGTGAAGCTCTCAGGCAGGCTGAGCCTGAGCCCTGCCTCAGCAGCAGGAGGAAGGGGTGAGTGACAGCAGTGGGGGACAGAGGATACTGCCTGCCCACCTGCCTTGCTGCCCAGGAGGGCTCTCTGCTTGCCAGGTGCTTGGATGTGGAATGTTACAGAGATGCTGCCAAAGCTTGTCCAGCCCTTTCACTGTCACCCCTTGCTGTTTTTCCTGATAGGCCCCAATGATACTCTCAGGGAGATGCAGAGCACATCTCAAGTGTGAATGCACGACTATGGGGATGAGGGTGAAAGACATGGAGCCTGGCAGTTTTCGTCTCAATACTGAGCTGGGGATAGAGAGTAGATTTAGATTAGGTGTTAGGAAGAAATTCTTCCTATGAGGGTGGTGAGGCTCTGGAACAGAATGCCCGGAGAAGATGTCCCAGCCCTAGAAGTGTTCAAGTCCAGGTTTGATGGGCTTTGAGCAACCTGGTCTGGTGGAAGGTGCATGTCCATGGCAGGCATATTGGAACAGATGATTGTTGGGTCCCTTCCAACCCAAACCATTCCATGATTCTATGTTTTACTGTGAAGACTTGAAAACTTGAACCTGGTTTTTCAGTGACATTGTGAAATCACCAGCCTTTCAGATATTCAAAACCTGACAAGAGTGACCCTGAGCAATACACTGCAGCTCTACGTGCCTTGAAGAGAGAGGTTGAACTAGATGATCTCCAAAAGTGCCTTCCAGTATCAAATGCTCTGTGATCCTTTGATTCTGTAAAATTCATATGTTAAAGAACTGTTCTTATTGTGATTATCATAATTAACATTTCTGCACTGTTACTTATCCTTGGTGAGCTCCAGTAACCAGGAGCCTTTTTCAGTATTTTTCCTTATAGTGATGAAGTTTTTCTGGGAAAAAGAAATCACAACATAATTAAATATTCAGCATCACTCGATGATTTTAATTTAGTATCATAGTTGTTATAACAATTTTTCATATTTAATTTAAAGATTATAGAAATAACACATGCAGTGCAAGATCACACATTTGATAGTCTAATACCCAATCGTGCAGAGAAGAATCCCTGCATCATCTGGGTGGGGTGGATAATTTTTATTTTAATTAGAGTATTTGAAAGGATTAGCAAAACATATATTTTTGTGGCCTAAAATTTGGTACTTGTAACTCCAAATTACTTTCATTTCTATAAATGAGAAATGTAGCAAACTGTAGAGCCAAAAAAATGTATATAATTTGGAAATTTTGTGATGGTGTATCCTTATTCCACACAGATCTTTTAAAATGTCCCTCTTGTAAACTGTTACCCTGTAGTACAAGGATTTAATAATGATTGCAACTAATAAAATGGGCCAGTGACCTTTTAGGAACCTGCAATGGAAAAGTGAAAATTCAATTGGTAAATTTTTCATCAGCATCTTATAAAGAATGAATACACTAAATGCCACGATTTTAACTCAAAAGGAATTTAAAATTCATTGTCAGTCATTCAAAGAATGACTAGTGAATAGCATCAGACTTGACTGGGCTACAGGAAAGGAAAGCACAATGCCCCTTGTCCTTGTCTTGTCTCTGCAAAATACCACTGAAAATATTGGTGAAATATTTTAGAGTAACATTTTTCAGACTGCAGTGGGTGGTTTTCCCCCTGCTGCTACTATCATCAAGGGGTTTTTTTGGCAGAAAACAAAGCAAGGTGGTCATCTGTCTCAAATATTTGTTCCTAGATCTTGCTAAAAGACAAAACTTCTGTTCTTCTAATATGAGTGCCAGTGACTGCATCACTCTGGAAAGGAAGAAGCTCAGTAATGTTGCCCAGAAAAATCCCTATCACACATGCTGATCATGTTAATTTTAGTGCAGGACAGCTTGATGTTAGCTGGAAGCACTGCATCTTGGAGATACAGAAATTTTTTGTATTTTTATAATTTCCCCTCCTGACACTCATTTTTCCAAATATCATGAGGCAACGTTGTGATGCTAATTAATATAACATTATTTGTTATTAAAATAGCATTAATACCTGTCTTTTTTGCTTGTTGCAGACATCCATTCCCAATAAAAGAGGGATTCTAACACACAGGACAATCATTTGTGGCTGAGATAAACTTTCAACTCCTGCGCCTGCTAGTAAAACATGAATCCATGAAAGCCTTAGAGCATCTAATATTATGAATCTTAGTTAGTATTTATTGCTATTCAGTGATAAATATCGTATTGAATTTATGTTTTGGGCCCACATCCAGGAACTACTGTTTATTTTTTCTCCTAGTTGTGCTGCTGATCCACTGCTTTGTACCTTAGGCAAGTTGCCTTAACTTTTAGTACTTACTTATAGCACCAAGTGACCAGGATGATTAATTAATGAATGGGGCATACTCTAAGGAATTATATCATGGATTAATTTGGGGCAATGTTTCTACAATACTGTTAAAATATCCTAAGTGGAGGGTATTAATTTTGAAGAGAATACTAGTATCTATTATTTGATATTCATCCCCTGTATATATTTAGTTTTACTATGAAAAAGTAGATTAAGGTTAGGAGAGAGGCTGAATTTTTAAAGGAGGCTGGCAACTACAAAGGAAAAATGACAACTGATAGAAAACAGGAGATGTATGTTAGAATAGTAAATTACAGGATGAATGGTGCTCTAAGGGGTTATCTTTCACACAGAAGAGAGAAAAAACATCAGAGAAAGCAGACACTTAAATTATGCTAAGGGATCAAAGTGTAACTAGCCAAGTACAGAAATGAAAGTTTGATGATGATGTAAGTGATGCTGATGAAAACAAGTAGCTAGAAAAAGTAGTATGAGAATTAAGACAGTTTGTGTAATTGCTAACAAGATCCTGTAAGGAAGGAAGTCATAAAGTACACTTAATTAGAAAGAAAGAACGTCTATGTGCGTGTATGTGTGTAAGTATATGCCAGCAAGAGAAATTTAATACCACTGAAAGAATAAATGTTAGATGATGCTTTACTTCACCAAGGATTCAGAGAAGTTTTTCTCTCTTCTCTCAAAATTTTTTGAAGTTTCCAAAGCAAGAGAGTTTCTAAAGAAATCTAGACAATATAACCCACTTACTCTTGAAAATCAATTTACTAAAGGGGATGCTGGAACAAATCCAAAGCTGATTTGAAAATTAAAAAGGATATGATTGTGGTGACAGTGGTGCCCTAGAGAACAGAAGTGTTTGAGGAGGAACAGTATTTCTGCATTGATTGTTTGACCTGTATTGAAAAAGAAACATGAAAGTCAAAGCTCTGCTAGGTACTAACATTGATAACTGGAGAGGTGTCCTTGTAATTGAAGTAAAAGCGTGCCGGGGAACACTGTGTGCAACTCCACCTCCAGCTGCTACTTCTTCTAGCACAGGTCAATAATGATAATACATATCACTTTGGAAACAGGGCCTAAGATTTTCTATTTATTCCCCCACTGCCTGGCCTTTTCGAAGTCAGAGTTTAAATCAGTGAAACAAGTGACTTGGAGAAACCTCCAGGACTAAAGAGAGACCACAATTGCTGTCATTAAAACCTTTCCTCCATTGAGGTAATAATTTAAGAACAAATTGTCTAACCTTTCATCAGTCCAGGGCAGATTATGACCACAGAGAGTATTGAATCAGTTTATCAATAGAAATCATGGCTGGCAATTTTCTGAAACCAAATCTAATACATATGTGCAGGTTACAAAAATATTTAAGTAACACATACAGATGGACAGATAGATACATGCACAGGATTGAGCTAACTGTGTTGTCTCTAATGCTGCTCTCTATTTCAAGCAGAGCATGACACAGTAAACTCTTCTGGACACTTAGTGTCACATTCTTTAACTAGTGAGCAATTAATCATTATTATAGACATGGTGTTGTGCATCTTTCAACTGCCAGGACAAAAAAAAGTCCTTTTTACACAGTTTTACTGTCAACTAAAACTGTTACAGTTTGCTGGAAATTTCATTTTTAAGGGTAAATTTCTGGTGGTAGTATTAATGAGTAATTCCTTAGATAGTATCTGGTTGCATTATCATGATTTATTCTTATTTTCCAAATTGTATAAGACAAGGTGCATGCACTGTACATCTATTATGTTGCTAGGCCATACAAGCCTTACATGGAATTCTTTGGTTATATAAAAGGTCTTTGTGATGGGTTGAGCCTGAGCTGATGGACAGCTCGTTTGACCAGTGGTGCTTTTCGAAATTTCCATATATAAAGGCTGGAGGGACAGGAAGTTTTTTTTTGGGGTTTGGCCGGTCCCGCAGGAGGCGGGGGGGAATGGCGGCCGAGGCTTTCGCTCCTTGGAGCGGCCTCGAGCCTCTTCCCTCCCCCGGTGCCGGGGACACGGCCCCAGGNCTGTGGAGAAGCGAGTTGCTGCTTTAAGCTAGAAACTGTTCACCCTTAAAAAAGGACTACCCCATGTTGTGGCCCATGTGATCCCATATCCATGGGAGAGGTGTTTTCCCGGTAACAGCTTTATTCCCGGGCGGGGGCTGTTGTACTGGGGCTGATACGGTTTTTGGGGGACCACAGATTGCAAAGGAAACCTCTTTTCTCCTTACTCAGTAGGAAAGATTCTTAAAATTGTGAATACTGACTAAGAATTGTATAATGTTATCCTTTGTGCTGGTTTAGGGAAGAAGAAAGGAGGAGGGGAGTGTGAGTAAAAAGAGGAATTTTGCTTTGATTTTCTTATTATTTTCTTTTCTCTTTTAATTCTGTTAATGAACTTTTCATTTTCTTTAAGTTTGAGCCTGTTTTGCATTCCTCCAAATCTTCTATCTCACAAAAGATAAAGAGATGAACTGAAACCACTACAGTCTTTTAGTAGATTTCCTAATCAGGATGCTCTAAGGATGCAATGCCAGCATCCACTTGGGTAATTATTGCAGGATTTCTGTAAAACCTTTCAGCACCATGCTTCTCACTCTGTTGACTTTAGAAAATAATTTCAAGCAAGCAAAGGCTTGGGACCAGCAGGACAGTCCTTCTTGAGGATCTGAATAATAACACAGTCCAGGGAGTGCATCTCCATGATGAAAAACACCAAAATCTATCCTCAGGTGTTGCAGAGGCTCACTGAGCTGGGAATCGAATTCATTCAAAGCAGATAAAACAGTGGTGCTTGAGGCAGGATGAAACAAGATCTAAGAAACTAATCAGACCCCTAGAGCAAAGAGATGACATTTTCTGAACTGAACAAGGATCTCCATTAAGTGATCATGCACAGCCATCGTTACTGACAGGATCAAACTAGGAGGAAGCAGTTTGAGGACACAGATTGTTCTGGACCATGGAGTCCTGCTAACAAGGACTTGTAACAAATGGAGACAGAACTGAGTGATACAGAGAACAGTACAAAGGAATTATATTCCTTTGTGTTGTAATTGTGCCTTATCCCTTCACATGTGACTAAAATATATGGTTGATTACATTGGATCCCAGCTTCTGGCATTAAAAGTAATTCCTACAATTATTTCTTTAAGACAAAGCTACCACAGGGGCCACTCTGCCAATCTCCTCCCTATATATATGCTGAGGAAGACACCATATAGTGTGAAATATCCCTTTGGTTGTTGGGATCAGCTGTTCTGCCTGTCCCCCCTCACAATTCCTTATGTATCATATATGAACATCATGGCTGA
>VZTH01014559.1:7971-29930 GCA_013397815.1 Aleadryas rufinucha | reverse complement strand
GGCACAGGATTGTGTCCAGAGGGTTCTTGAGTATCTCCAGTGAGGGAGACTCCACAGCCTCTCTGGGCAATCCGTTTCAGTGCTCAGTCACCAGCACAGTAAAGTTCTTCCTCATATTCAGGTGGAACTTCCTGTGCATCAGGTTCTGCCCACTGCCTCTTCTACTGCTTGACATCACTCAGCTGAGCCTGGCTCCATCCCCTTGGCACTGTCCCTTCAGATACTGACAGACATGGATGAGGTCCCCTCTGAGTTGTCTCTTCTCAAGGCTGAACAGGCCCAGCTCTCTCAGCCTTTCCTCTTAAGAGAGATGCTCCAGTCCCTTAATCAGCTTTGCTACCCTCCACTGAACCCACTCCAGGAGCTCCGTCTCTCTTGTACTGAGGAGCCCAGAATGGGACACAGTAGTCCACATTGCAGAATACACCCCAGGACACCAGTGGTCTTTCTGGCCCCCAGGACACACTGCTGGCTCAGGGACAGCATGCTGACCACAGGTCACCCAGGTCCTTCTCCACAGAGCTGCTTTCCAGCAGGTCAGCACCTCCAGCCTGTGCTGGTGCATGGGGGTATTTTTCCTCAGGTGCAGGACACTGCATTTGCCTTTGTTGAATTTCAGATGGTTCTTCTCTGCCCATCTCTCCAACCTGTCAAAATCCTTCTGAAGAGCTGCACAGTACTCTGGTGTATTGGCTGCTCGTCTCAGCTTTGCGTCATCAGTAAACTTACTGAGAAGGCATCTTACCTCTTCATCCAAGTCTGTGATTCTGTGATTCCTTCAGTTAGATTTTCTTGCTATTAATGCAGCTGTAGTAATTGCAACTGCTTTTAACTGCATCTCAGTACCTCCCTGTCAGCTGTAGTATGAGAAAATCTTAAAGCCTACTTAAAGCTCTCCCTGCCTTCCACGTATTGTATCTGTGCAGACAAGCCAGATACTGAAAAAGATCATTCCCAAGCTTAAGATTCTTGTTTTCTGAAGTTTTTTTAATATCTTGGCAAGTCACACCAGAGACAGTTACCGCTTTCTGGTTTATACACAACCAAGATAAATCAGAACCTTCCCTCCTGCTTTTAGCAACTTCTGACTCCTGTCCCATAGTTCCCTCTAGTGGGAAATACGTTCCCAAAGAGCAACATATAACTGAGTAGCAGTGTCTTAGATCCAGCCTGAGCCACTGGATGCATGTGGGGGTTGTTTTGCAGTCTGAAATAAATCCAACACCTGAATTAAGAAGACCTTCCCCAACTTCTGCTGCTGTTGGACAGCAGCATGATTCTAAGGACAATTTTAAAAGCAAAAGCTATTAAGACACTAATGTTAACCATCGATGTTAACCATTCAATTACCATTGTAGACCACATCTCTCATTTTATTCATTTTGTGTTCAGCTCACAACACTGAGGCTATCACAGTTTAAAAATTTAGGGATAAATTTTACTAAAGGCTTGGTTTACCACCATTTCTATATTAGCCTCAATTTACAGTTCTGCACCTATAAAACCTGCCTGTGGTAGCACAGATTCTTTCCCATGGGAATTTCTCTCTTCTTCTCCCTGTGTTCTATAAATAAAGATAAGGTTTGGATGTTATTGAAACTGTCTCTGGAAAGATGGACAGTTCTACCTGGCCTATGGGCCTAGGGGGAGGTTTTGAATTGACCCAATCCGGAGAAACTTTTAAAAGTCTATATAAGTTTTAGAATTAAATAATAAAATCAGAATTCCGCCTCACCCGATCCAGTCTGGTTCTTGCACTCGGCTAGCGCTCAACAGTGACACCTGCCCACACAGTGTGTCAAGATTTACAGCACAAACTGCTTAAAATAGCACTAAAATAGCAGGTGCCACCCCAGAAGAGATATATTCCAAATACATATAGAGAAGGGTGTAGCAGCTCCTTGTAAAGCCCTTCTACTAGATAGGTATACTTGGATTTCTTTTGCACTTTACAACCCGACTCCCCCGACGAACTGATGGTCTTTTGTATGGAAATACAAAAAGAAATTACATGCTGGCTCTTTGAGGAGCACCGTTTTCATGTATCAGACCAAGAGCTGTTCGACGGGCGGAAGCTCCTCGGCTGTCCCCAGGAGAGGGCAGTGTCAGCCTTGCACAGCCCTCAGCAGAACCACGCCCGGCACACGCGGCCGCTACTGCCTCACTTTAGGGGGCTGCATCTGGCTCGCATGGAGGTCACTGTCTTCATAATGTCCTTACGGAGCTGTGCTTTGGGTTTGTAGCTAAAACAGCCTTGACAGGACTTGCTGTTGCTGGGAACGTCTGGCACAGTCAAGGCTTCCCTGTTTTTGAGCTCTGCCCCCACCTCAGCAAGTAAAGAAGCTGGGAAGGGGCACAGCTGATTCAAATTGGTCAGTGAGGTTTAAATGCTATATAATGTCATGATCTGCAATACAACAGAAGTAGAGCATGAAGAAGTCAGGGTTTCTGACTTCTGGAGTAGTTACTGCTTGGAGACTGGCTGGGCATCAGCGTGCTGGTGGGAGACGGCCAGTGATTCACTTTGCATCACTTGCTCACCCACCGCTTCACCTATTAACTGACTGTTTCAATCCATGAGTTTTCCTCACTTCTGTTCTTCCTTTTTTGTCTCCCACCCTGCCGTCTGGGACAGGGAGTGAGCAGCTGTGTGGGTGTTTGGCTGCTGACTGGGGTCAATCCCTACCCCCAATTATTCTCCCAATGTGTAACAGTTTCTCTAATTACAATTCTTACTTCAACACTTGTCTTTTATAGGTGAGTAGCAATGAAATAAGTGGGTAAACTTGAACTGATTTTGATTATTCATGGTATAAAGACAATATTCCATCCACTTGTGCTACAGTTTGTTCCTACTTAAAACAGAGTTTCAGATTTAAAGGCTAACGACTAGGTAAACATATTTGGGATACATAGTTTTCCATTTAAGTGGTGGACTACTAAAATATATTCATAATGCAAAGAATATTAATATATCTTTTCCTTTGAAAACTATTTACACAAAACTGAATTAAGACTTCAGATTCACACCCTTAGTGGTGCAGCTCTGCTGGAGGAACAGCTTTTTCTAACCCATTCTTGAATTGTCTCAAATTGCTAACTTTTTGACTGTTTCAGAGATATGTGCCACATTTATCTGACACTCAGATGAAGCTTCTCAGACTACTTCCAGCCACTTTATTTATCTGGTCTGTCCTATTTGGACTCAATTTCCAAATTAAATCACTTAAATAGTCACTGTTTTTACATATTTTTCATTACTTGCTCTTTAATCCACTGCTGCCTACAACCTCCTACTTTCTAGGAGAGACAGTGTTCTGATGAGCTATGTATTCAGGACCTGGCGCAATGAGCCCTAACCACAGGAAGATAGTGCAACATGGATAAAGAAAAACACAGGCAAAAAGCCCCAAATACACACACAGAAGCAGGCACATTTTAATTTTGCAATCATACTATGATGTGACTAAACCACTTCAGCCATTCTTTTTATTCCAAATTCTTTCATGCTAAAGAATAAACTAGCAATTACAAGGTGTAACATTGGGAACTAATTTAAAAAAAAAAAAAAGAGAGAAAGTTAACTGGACTTTTTCTTCCACCACCTGTGATTTCCCTATCTATCACAGTGACTATGAACAAAAGAGCTTTCAAGTAGAAAGTAATACAATTTCTCATCTCTCCATGGATAAACACTACTGACTCCTGCACTTTTTAAAATTATCCTTTACTGCATTACTTACATACATTAATTCTGTTTTATTTTACTATTACTTCTACACACGTCCCCTCAGTGATGCAGTGCATATTGAAAAAGTCTTTCCATAAATTAATTACGTCTTTTATCTTTAGATGATCATGTTTACTTACTAGTGCATTACCACTTCTTGATCCATGTCATTATCTGTAAGTTGTTTCTACAGCTACATATTACAGATAAGAATATAGCTTCTTGATTATGTATCAACTTATACCAAGTTTTTGCTGTGTTTTCTTTTTATTTGCCTGATTACTTTCTAAATAGTCTCATCTGCAGTCAAATTTCTGAGGCCTTATCAGCACTTAATGCCTGGGATCAGCACTATGGCTGGGATACAACAGCTACCTTATAAAGCCTCACAAAATAAAAGTCTACTGCAAATGCAATTTTCACTGTAGTTAGACAGCATTGGTTAAATGCAATAATTTTCACTGATAGCATGTACTAGTGCTACTAACAATTATTTTTCTGTTCTTTTCAGGCTTCTCTCTTTGAGAGGGATCTTTTTTCTAAAAAAATCAGAATTACTAAGCTACATCTTAAAGCACACCTAGTATTATGAATGAACTAGGCCAGTGATATGTAGATGCATTAATAGACATATATACATCTTGTTTCAGTAAAACAAGAAAGGTCTTAAGGAAATACAAAGTTTCTGCATAAGTAATGACAGACTGTTTACTGCTATCATCAACTCACTGGTTTAGGAAGAGTACACCATCCAAGGCTCAGTACTATCTAACTGACTTGAATTGTGACACCTCTTCCCCATCTAAATAAGTTGTAGGTGTATACAAAATTTCAACGTATTTTCAAAATAATTTTACCTAGCATCTCAGATCAAAGCTTACATATTTGGTCAGGAGTTGAAAAAGCATTTTATTACGGAGATAAAACACACTTCTTCCCTGTCATGTCTCTTACTGTAAGGCTAGGCTTATTTTTACAAATCCACTTCAACTGTTTAGTCAGCTAAAGCAAATGCTGCAGTAGAAGTACTATCATTCACTTCAGGGCAGATGAAATGCATGTTCACAAGTGATTAGATACTCTGTTGTTATGCTGCTGAGAAGTTCTGGCCCTGAACCGTGTCAGCTTTTTTAAAGCATCTTAACAGTTTAATCGAGAGAGAGAACTTAAGTGGTTACTTAGATATTTGCATACATGTGTCAAGGTCTGCAGTGCTGACTCACAGCTTAGGATACATCTGGTGTCACTTACCTCCAGTAATGAAGCTCAAATCCTTCACACTTATCCTTGCATTTTAAGCAGGGGGCACCAAATCCTTCCTCATGGCCCAAGCCCATCTGTGTACAGAGCAAGATAACTACAGTCAGCTTCAAGAATTACGCTGCATGAATGATCTTACTGATGCCTTTATAATCTGCAATCAACAGCTAAAACAAAAGATTAAGCATTTGACTAAGATGACATAAGGACAGCATTTTGGGGTCCACTCACCTTCCTGTTGTATCTATATAAGCAGCGTTCACACAAGCCTGTATACAGGGTTGAGCTAAGCAGGCAGGGTTAGTCTTAGTCAAAACCAAGTATTTTCTAGTGACTTGTCTCGCCAGCCCAGCTTGCTCTACAAACTTCACATGAGAGAAGTAGTATATTCTCTGCAGCATTTCCCTATGGGTCTAAGGCTGTGAAACCACTGCAAGTGAGGCCAGAAGACCTCAAGTCAAAGGCCATTTAATCCAGCTGTCTGGACAAAGTGATGTCAGATTACGGTATAAGACTTGGCAAAATACAGGACATCAAGAAATAAACAGACCCCACATTTATATGCACTTAGCTGGAATAAAGGAAACAACTAAGTGATTTGTCTAATATTTCCAAGTATATTTGAGGCTACTCTGATAGTGACAGAGTAGCACATACCCTTTACAATTACATTTCAGCTGGACTCGTACCAGCTTACTTTCTGAGGGGAAAGAGAAACAGCACAGTTAGCAAAAGCAATGACCAGAGGCGATATGCAAAGGGTTTCAAAAGGATGGATGACCAATTGAGAATGCAGAGGAAATATGAGAGACTATAAAAAACAATGCAGAGTAAAGACCAGGTATTCACACAACATATCAACACATCAGCAAATTTAACCAAGTAACAGCCACTTGAAGTCTGAGGTGAAAACCAAATATGAAGCATGATAATTTATGCAGTCATATAACACAGTAAATTTAAAATGTCTCACTCCAGCACTTTAAACCTTTGAGGAACACTGCTCTCAAATCAGACAGATGAAGGACTGTGGAAATGTGGCCACAGTTGGGTATGTAGGCTCATGCCCAACATGCAGAGAAGAACCCATCCCCACACCCCCAAGCAGCACGAGGCACGCTCCCAACCAGCTGTAGGTAGAAACAGCTCACCTGCAGTTTAGCTTTTACCATGAATGGAAACTCGACTAGAGTTGACAAGTTCCAGTACTAATTTTAGTTCTGGCAACAACAACACAATGCCAAAGTTAATTATATGTGGTGATACAGTTTTATTATTAAGTTTGCCATTTACTTAGCGAAATCATACTACTATTGCTGTATGTACAAGGACATAAACCAGGTCAACTTTCAACTTGTTTCTGTCCAAAATAAAGAACAGATTATTCACAAACCACTTGTTTAATACAGAACACACAGCAAGATGCAGCAAATTAAATTAAATTATTTTATAATTTAAAGGATCACTGCCTCAACAGTCATCAGACATCCCTGAGGAAAACTTTCCTGAAGATGGTGATCTATTTAGACAAAAGACATATGCTGGCAGCTATTAAGCTACTGCAGGGATGGACAGAAGGATGTAACACTATTTCTTCCATATCTAGAAGATGCAATACAAGCTGGCTGTGATCCTGGTGACATCTTCTTCAACTTAGGGGCTAAAGAAGCTCACATGTTTTAGGTGCTAACCTGAAGCCTACCAGTAGATATGTAAACTAAGCATAACTTTAAGGATTAGGTTCCCCATCAGCCACACTTCTGATGTACTAGCTTATTAATAAAAGTTCGTCTCCACTGAAGATGGGCATTTATAGGAGTCTTCTCATCTGGAATCCAGAGATCCCCCATATGCATGCACACACATCATGTATCACAAAAAAACCTGAGCACTCTTCCCAATTCACACTCAAAGGGAACAAGATGTTGGCCAAGATGTTTTCTAAAGGGAAAAAGGAAGCTAAAGCAACACAAACCAACTGCCTTTTATTGGGGAGGGAGGGGGGGAGGGCGAAGGAGAGACAGGTTGTTTTTTATTTGGTGTTGTTTGTCTGGTTTTTAAACTCATGCCCTCTAAAATGCTGTTTAACTTAAAACATGCTTGCACTAAACCAAGTATGCCCTAAACCAAACAAAACTCCCAAAAGCCTCCATCTCCCCCACCCCTCAAAGACAACATTAACCCATTCTCTCTTGCTGCTACTTCAGTTACAAACTGGCATTACTTCTTTATGCTCAGGCTCTCCCTTCCTTCAGAAAGAGTGGAATGACAAGAAAGAGAAATAATGATAAACTCATTAGTATTGTAATTAAAAGATTGAGAAACATAGCATAACTTGTTTAGAGAGTACTGTTTTATAGTACAGAGAAATAACCTTGACATTTCAAGAATTCCCAAAACAATCAGACATTCAAGTAAGAAATATTAAAAGATTGCAAAATCCATTTTACCCATCATTTCCAAGCCTCCTAACATTTAAGTTTTTTTTTTCTTGGTTTTTTTTTTTTTTCCCCAGCTAAAAAAAAAACTTCCTCAGAAACAAATTAAGCAGAGGAAATATGTGCTATCTAAATGCTCCACCCAGAACATATCTTCTTTCCAGATTACAGGGACAACAACTGGCCAGTCTACTCGCACTTTCACAGCCAGCAGTCTCAGTGCAGATTTCTTCAGCAATACAGGATACTACATTTCCTCCCCAGAAATAAAGAGCACATCATCAGGTAAATGCTTGTGCAGCTTGAGACAAATAAAATGAATTAGCAAATAAGACTTTTTTTGAAACAGTTTTTTCAGTTTGCTGTGAAACAGAAAGAAGGGATATCTGGGCACCTTATGGAAAAGGTTTAGCTGAAGACTGAGAGGCACACTGAAACCCAAATTATATGTGATTCTAGATGCACACAGCCTCAACCTTTGTTCTGACAGAGAAACTACATGCCTGCTTGCCAAAAATTAAGATATAAAATAGCTAAACTCAAAAGCACTGTGGGCTATTGTTATCTAGAAGTCAGTGCATTACACATATTTCTCCAGAGTCCTGTAACTGGACATCCTTCAGCAGTAAGGAAGCATCAGCCTCAGAAGTCACTATCTTTCTTCAGCAGCCAATTCTGCTGTAGTTTAGGAAATTCAGAAAGCCTAAAACTGCAGTGTAGTGCTTCTTTACTGCTACCAATANGTCTTGACCAGGTAATACAGTGTGGTGGTGACTGTCCTATGCTTTTCTTTTTAAGTAAACTTGGCTTTTTCCAACTTTCTCTACTTTACTCTTTCCTTCTCTTTGCCTTTTTTACTATTAAATAAAATATATCAAATTTTTTTGGCACCAACATCTAACCTCGTTTGGTTTTAATCTCATTTTCAGGAATGTTTAGAACCTTCTAAGTTCCTTCTGGTTTATGCACAGAGACTTAGCTTTCCTTGCTTTTCTGGGTTTAAATCGGATCGCAACACCATATCTATCCCCATGTCTTCTGTAGAAGATGGCCAGCTCCAAGCTGAAGCACTCGAGATGCAGAGCAGGATGAGCACTAGAAAGGTAATGCATGCCTGAAAACAGGAAGGAATCCATTTTCCCCAAAAATGGAGTTATGGGAGAAATGGCACAGATAGGTCAGCTGAAATACTGCCAGAAGAAGGTTCCTGTCTGTCTACTACCATTAATTTTCATTTTACAGCAAAAGCTAACCAAACCCATCTGGTATTACTAAAATACCCAATACAGATTTAAATAGCCTGAGTACAGAAGACGATATAACTATGAGATCATCTGTTGCATGCTGCTTTGAAGATTACATAGTACTCAAGGGCAAAAAACTTTAAATGGTTACAAGCCAAGTGACAATTAGTGAAAGACCGCCCTATTTCAGTTCAGACTGGAATCCAGTGACAAAAGCTGGCTGTCTTTACAGTAAGGAGTCATGCATAGAAGCTTACATCTTAAAAATCCACATGATCATATTCAAGTGTCTGTTCAGATGTGTAAGAGAAACAGCAGTTCCTGTGAAATAGTTTAAACCTGGCTTATCAGAAGGGTTTACTCTTAAGTGTATTAAACATTTCTTATTTCCTCAGTCCCACCAGGAGACCAAAATTAACTCAGGCCTCAGCTGCTTTTCCTTCCTCACTCCAAGAGGACTCCTCTACCACCAGACAGGTGAGCTTCACCTGGCAATAGACAGTAAGACACCATACTGGTACTTAGCCTCTGCAAAAGACCAAAAACCCTTCCAGTGTTACAGATCCCTCCAGAATTTGAAGGATGTGGTGATACAGTGAAAATGCTATCATTAATGGACTGCAACAATTAACACCAAGCCTCAGATTAGAACTAGATACTCTTCACTATCCTTTTTGCAGATCTTTCTCCTGTGCTCTTCAGTGTTCCAAGCACAGAGCTGAAGTGATCCATGCTTAAAGCTATTCTTGGATTTACCATAAAATCCTAGGACCGTTCTGGTTTGAAGATTACCTAACTATTGATCTATTTGGATGTTTGAGTGGGAAAGCACCTGTCCAGCACAACAGATTTCTAGTACATCTTAATGTGCTTTAGGTACTTTCAAAGAAGGGAAGGTAAAGCAAGAATGACAAAAAACCCCAAAAACCCATGAGAAATCTCATTGTTGTGCATGCTCTGTTGCTGAGACCTGATCTTGTATCACTACATTCTGTACCATCAGAAGCCTTCTCTAGCAGGAAAACACAACAAACTGAAAATTAAAATAGGTTACAGCATTTAAACTTTAAAAACAGAAGAGTGATGATATTTCTTAAGATTCCAGAACGGAAAAAGGAACAAACCACTACAAAAGACATATGAATATCTGGACAATGCTCTTATAAAACTTTGACAGACACTGCATGGGAAGGAAAAAAAATTCAGATCCGTAACAAAGAGCAGTATCCCATGAACCATTCTATATTTGTTTTTAACATGTCTATTAAAATTGATTTCAAGTGTGACATGGAGTTTTTTACTATACACTTTAATTTAGGGAAAAGTTGACTGGAATTAAGAAGCCTGGGTACAGAAGCCCATTTTGCACAGAAAGAAGGATGCCAAAAAGTGATTGCATCCAAGAAAAATATTTGAAAGACAATTTGGGCAGAACAGGGAGAGGAATAAATCAAGGAGCTGCAGTAGCCTGATAGTACACAAGTCCCACGAATGTATTTTATTGTGATAAATCTTTATCTTCTACTAAATATCAAATAGCTCGGAATTTAAATATTTAAGAACCCTGCTACATAGTGTACCTTCAAAAGGCTAACAGCTATAAAAGCTAGCTCAGCTGGATAGGAAACAAGTGTTGTTTATTCACTAAGTCCAGCATTACACTAGCTAAGTTTGAATGCAGCTGACACACACTATAACACTATCTCTAAACCTCCAATAAAACACTACCCATCATCCAATACTGCAGAGGCATTTTTACAACACTCCGTGTATTTTGTTTTGACATCAGCACTCTTACCCAGCTGCATCCTGTAACATTAGGTTTTCAGAAGCAGGCCTAGAAACCTACATATTCTTTTTTTTTGAGCTTTAGTCATGCGGGAAAGTGCTGCTTTTTTTCTGCTTTTAAAAGCTGTAGCTAGACAAACTCAGACTGAAAACAAGGCACAAATAGAGAGTTAGGCAGACTTTAAAAATAAAAAAAACCAACCCCCAGCAAAACCAGAAACACATACACAGCAGTACTGGAGTACAGTTAGATGTGGTGTATTCTAGAAATGTCAGGACAGAAGCCTCCTTACTCCCTTGACCTGTTCATTTGATAAAGTTTATGACTCCAGGTGACAGGTGTGACATGCTTTCATCTTAACAGCCCTACTCTTCCTGAAGGTCTCCAGGACCTAAAAGAACCCCACCGACTTTGGTCATCAGGAAAAACTACGTATTAAGGGGTTTTATACATATACACCCCTATAAAAAACGATGCATATATATATGTATATGTATATGTGTGTGTGTATATATATATCCCATAGTTATAAGTATTAGTTATATATAAATGAAACATGCATATCTATTTAGAATAGATTGTAAAATACAACTTTAAAATACACTATAGATATTTACATCTACACCCTTATAACTGTAAACTTTGTATCTGCTAGGAAGAAGATAGTGTAATGAACATGCCATGCAAATTACTTTCTTGAAGTAAAAAAAGTCATTTTAAGCAACTTTTACCAATAAAATATCATTGACAATTGTTACTCACCATTATTATTACTTACTCAGAGGAAAATAGAAATATCTCTTTATTTTTTTCCAGGAACAACTGCAGAAGCAGATCTTTGTTAATTTTTTGACAGAATAATGTAACTCAAAATAAGTTAATTTCCCCCGTGCTGTAAAATACTTGGCTTATAATTATACTCTGTCCAAGAAAGTTTCATCTGATCTTAAAAGTCATGCAGTCCTGCATTCAAAGAGTTCCTTGACTTGCTATTCAGGCATTTCATGATATTTTATAGTCAGACACCTGGGGAGTACTTTTGCCATAGGAAAAAAAAAAGTAGAAGTCAAACGGTTTAATTTAGCCTTACCATATTTGCCAAGCTACTATCCAGGGATGCTGGACAAAAAATAACTAGAGGTGTGGATTCAGACAGGTGTTCCAAAAAATTATTCACGTAATTTTTTTTTTTTTTTAAACTTTGATAGGGGGAAAACCCTCAAACCCCACAGCACGTGCAGGAAGCAGTTACTTAGTTTCCTTGTGAACAAAACTGAAGTAGTTCCTCTCATATCTTCATAAATGTTTTCATTCTTCTACTTGCAGGCAAAACTCTCCCCTGGATAAAAGTACATTTCCTTGATCTTACTGTACACATGAAACAGCAAAAAAAATCTACTGTAATGGGTTTCCATAGCAGTAACACCAAAACAAACAGTGACCTCAACAGGAAGTGCAGCCTAGCAGACATTACTAAATCATGCTTTGCAAAACACAGAAGTTGACTTTGCTCCCATACATACTTTATTCACCGTTCATTTATCAAAGATCCTTACATATTTATTGCCTGGCAATATGACTTAGCAATGTCTAAAGCACTCTGTGTTTGGTTTTTCAACTGTAACAGAACAAACTAAGACTCACGCCATAGAAAAATAACCATGCACAAATCCCACATTAGAGAAGTTGCACCTCTTACCCCCAAACTGCCCTGCCCCTTCTCCATTGCAATCAAAGCCCTTTTTATAAAGCAAGTATTATACTGTGAAAGTTTATATGGAACAGACTCACTGCCAGATTCTTATTTTCTCTAGTGAAGCATGAGACCACACTGCCAGCAGGGCTGAAAAGCAGGACCGTGACCTACTGATTCATTTTACCAAGTTCACAGGGGTGGCAGACAGGGCAGGAATCCAGACTGTTAGAACAAAGTTCTGCTAGAATCTTCAACACAAAGCATCAAATCTTCATTTTCCCTATAGCCTCAAAGCAAGGTTTGAGAACACAGCATATATTGTATTTGGAAGAAACAGTGGTCTGTTTTCTTCACAAGTACTTTTCAAGCCAGAGATACTGTTTTTACCCTTCAGCTCTGTTGTGCAATCTTTTTATACACAACACTATCTTCATGATCCTTAAATGGAAGCGCAAATCCAATCTTTTCCGAGAAAAAAAGGAGAAAACTGTACAGTTGCCCTTAAACTCCCCATCCCCTCGAAAATAAAATTGTAACAGACCATGAAGGTCTCAGTATTCACATAGCAGCCAAAAAGACACTATTCACTGCCTAGATGTTTGCCAGTTATTTAATATGTCTAAAAAGCATGGTGAACAAAAAAGTTACACGTTATTCCACACATCTGCATATGTTCTGCATATATATTGCTCAGTGCAGAAAGTTCATGCTGAAATTTCTGTTTCTGGCAGGCTGTGGCTGTCCAGAGCCCAGGATTCAGACCAAGCGAGACATCTGGCTACATGGTAGCACTGGTTCCTTTGGCCACTTGTTAAGTCAGCATGGTGAGTTTTACAAGACATGAAAGAAACCAAATATTAGAAGTTAAATTGAAAGTCTGAGCCAAAGTAATTATGCCCTTAAGATTCCGGAAGAAGGGTACATTAAACAGGACTGCTGCTTTTCTGTCATGAGGCAGCAAATATTTAAGGTATCCACTGACAAAAGGATGGGTTAGAAATTCTGGCAGGTGGGGCAGCAGCTCTTTCTGCTGAAGAACAGGTACATTGTTGGAGTCCTAGTGATCTGGAGGGAAGCAATTCCAGTCAGACAAACTGTGATAGAACTGTTACATTTGGAGAAAAAAACCCCACCAAACCTGGTATCAAGAATGAAAACAGAGTTTCTCTGAGTGCTTTTTTTTCTTCATACAAACCTAGACATGTACATACAAATGTATGTAGCGTCTTTCCAAAGAGACAATACAGAAGCTCAAAACTGAAGAATGGATTCATGGATTACTGACACTTAGAGAAATCTTACAAATGTCACCTTGGAAGCTTCATCTATCAAGTTTTCCAGAAACAGAAAACATCTGAATATATTACCCTGTACAGTTATAAGTTACTAGTTGTGGGTAGGGGAAGAAGCTTTTCTGTAGCACCAACTGAGCATCTGAGCCTCCACACTGCATGCTGCTCCAACAGGCATTCATTTCCTCCTGCTCTGCTGAACACCAGGGCTACAGAATAGCCAACATCTAAACTCAGAGTTCAGAAAAGCAATGGAGTTACTTATCTGGGGACAACATGACAATTCCTGCTTTCTTCACCCCAGTGTTCTATGAACTTCCAACCCAACAGGCAGGTCAGCCACTCACCAGTCCACAACATTTACCAGGTTATTTGCCAGGCAATAAATATGTACAAGTCACTACAAAATAAAGTTACATAAAGTACAAAGTACATTTTGTAGAAGGACTCAAGCTATTTTGCTCCAGGGTGCAAGATGAAGACAGGTGAGAACTACAACATGTCGTAAAGCAAACCCATTGCTGCTGATGGACTAAAAATCTGACACAGGCATCTCCACCTCAGGAGAAGTTTCTTCTAAAAGCCAAGTAGTCTACTGGTTTTGATAAACTTGACTGGAAATTTCTCAGAATGTTCTTCCACCCTTCAAGAAAGAAGGAAGTTGGCAAAAAAGAGAGAAGTGAAAAGATAATAAAACGAACAGGTTGAGAATTGGAATTAAAGGATGGAAAAGGAAGACATGCAGTTATTTATTCCAGAGTTGACATGAACTGTTATTCTATTCAGTGTACAAAATATGAGAAGTTTTGATTAAATAAATCTTGGTAGTCAAAAAAGAAGAATTTTGTACCAAACTCCCTGGTACCTAGCAAAGCTTCCCAGTTCTCCCTGTAGGGACTTCCACAGATCCTCTTCTGTTCTCTTGGAGAATGAGCTTCAACCAAGTTACAAAGAGAAAGATGAGGAGAAGATGTAAGCAAGGGAGGGGAGACAGCTCAGTAACAGAAGTAGTTTTCTGAATATACATATAGGAGAAACAGAGAAAATGTGAAGTTTTTCAAATAATTTTTCTGCATATTAATAGTAAAGCAGAGCAGAATAGAAATACAAACTACTTTCATTGAACAGAGCTTTGCTGGTTTCTTTTGTGGCACTAGCTTCTGTGTCTATCTGAGCAGGTTCAGAAAAGTCTTCAGGAATTTTCGAAGTTGCTAAAGGAGAAAAGTAAAAGATGAGCAAAGAAAAATATGACAAAAATAGTCAAATTTAAAAACCACACAACTACCCAATAATTACAGTGCAATTTAAAGCAGATGTTCAGTAACTACAAGTTCACCAAGACTCCATTATCAGCAGAATTTTATCAGTAATTTCACACCCCATATTTATTTTCTCTTTAGATGAATAAATTCTGAATTAGACTGGTCTGTCTTCCACAAATATGTCTCTCACCTCCTGGAGCTCAAAAAACTTCCAAAGAACAAGCTCTGTGATGCCATTAAGTTTAAGTTTTAAATCGTGCTTAGAAAATATAAGCAAATCTACTCAAGAAGCTGATTTTCATTACATATGAGGAGTCACACAAGGGGAACAACCCTGTGCACACAACTAGCTTCTAGAGACAGTGATAGTATTTAGCTACACCCATCTATATGCTGATGGCCTAATGACTGGGGGTAGAGCTAGGCAGTTCCTCCAAAGCAGGATCCTCACCCAAGTGACACTATCATGTGGTGACATCACTTGAAGCAAGCTGTAACTCAAGGCTAACCCTTGCTAGGATTCAGCCTTAACAGGTAGCCTTCCACACTACACAACTACTTCCATTCCTGAGTCAGTTGCTGGCCTGCAAGTTGGAAAAGCACACAGGTACACAAAAGGGCATATGTGTATTTTAAAACAAGTTGCTACCTTTAAATAAAGCAATTCAGGAATAAACCCCACACACGTTCATACAACACGCATTTCAGAAGACTAGCTTTCATATATCAATGAAGGTTATGTACAGATTTAACTCATGTTCACATATAAAGCTCCTTTTCCCATTATCAAGTAGTATTAAAACAGATACTACAAATAAGTTTTTAATTTAAAAAAGTCAGTGCTTTAGCACTACATTTCATTTGCAAAACATCTAGAAGCAAAAGCAGATGAGTATCCCACGTGAAGTCAGTTTTACATAGGAAGTTTTAAATGGTGAGATTTGGGAAGAGATTCACTACAATTGGAGTACCTACTGCTTTCTGTTACTTACCTTTTGTTTCTTGCCAGTTTGACGCAACTAACTATTCAATATACCTTTAAAAATAAAGAAAAACCAACCCCAGGCTTCTTGCTCATGGGGGTAATCCACAGGAACAACACACTTGTAAGGAGTCAGTCACCTCACAGGCCAAATAATCACTAACATAGCGACAGAGTCTTGGCTGCTTGTAATTTAAGTTTCATACCTACATACACAGGGTACACACCTGAAAACAACTATCAGATCTCAGGGGTTTACTGGGGGGACCGAACACATGTTTTACTTGCATGACAGAGCAGCGGTACGTCCCCACCTGGGGCACCAGCTGCGGCGACTACCTACGGTCGGGAGTAGCGAGGCAGCCCAGCTGCATGCGCACCGGGGCAGCGGCAGGCAAGCGGCGGGCAGCTCTCCTGCCTCCCACCTCTGCAACGGGGCCCGGGCGGGAACAGCGGCGCGCCGGGAAGGGCTGATGCTGGCACCCGGCGACCCCAGGGCAGTCCTCGCGGGGGCTGCAGCGACGAGACGGGTCCGCCACTCTCTGGAGAGCGGACACCGGCGGGCGCGATAGATGACCCGGGGGGCAGCCCCCCCCCTTACCTTCTTCATTTTATTCTCCAGGTCCATGGCGCGGCGGGTCCGGCTGCGAGGCAGCTCCCACGGAGCAGTCTCCCCTCGCGCGCTCCGCGACGCTCAAACTTCCGCTGCCCTGCGGCAGTGGCTGCAGCCGAACAAAGGCCGCGCGGCAGCCAATCCCCGCCGGCCGCCGCCGGCCCTGCAGCCAATCCCTGCAGCCAATCCCTGCCGCCCATCCCTGCCGCCCCGCCCCGCCCGGCCCCGCCCGGCCGGGCCGTGAGTCAGCCCCGGCGGGACCGTGGGTCACGGAGAAGGCGCCGGTGGTGCAGGCTCTTGCCTTCGAGTGCAGACGACTGCAAACGCGGAGCCTCCCGAAGGAAGAGGAAAGAGGAAATCTCGGGCTATAACGCGAATGTGCCCTTGAGGCCAGGAGGGCAGTTGTAACCTGGGGTGCGTCGAGAACAGTATGGCCAGTAAGTGGTCCTGCCCCTCTACTCGGCCCTAGTGGGGCCACATCCAGAGTGGTGTGTCCAGTTCTGGGCTCCTCAGTACAAGAGAGACAAAGAGCTACTGGAGAGGGTCCAACTGAGGGCCACAGAGATAATTTGGGGTCTGGAGCATCTCTTTCATGAGGAGAGATTACAGCAGCTGGGCCTGTTTATTCTAGAGAACACTGAAAAGGGATCACACTAATGCATATAAATATCTCAAAGGCAGGTGTCAGTTGAATGGTGTCAGGCTCTTTTCAGTGGTGCAGAGTGACAGAACGAGGAGCTATAAACTAAAACACAGAAAGTTTCACCTCAACGTAAGGAAGAACGTTTTCACATTGAATATGACAGAGCACTGGAACAAGCTGCCCAGGGAGGTCGAGGAGTCTCCCTCGGGAGACATGCAAAACCCATCGGGCCACCTGCTCTAGGTGACCCGGCCTTGCCAGGGAAATTGGACCAGATGATCTCCAGAGGTCCCTCGCAACGCTAACAATTCTATGATTCTGTGATTTATTGACACGAGGAGGAGCGGGAGGCGGCAGTAGGCGAGGTCATGCCGTGCCCTGCCTGGCCGAGACTGCTCTCGTCTTCCCAGCGACTTCCTGAGCAGTGCTGTGCCCACAAGGGCTGGGTCCCAGTGTGCACCTACCTGCCGGCAGAAAAAAAAATTAGACTCTGATCCCAGTCTTCAAACTCTTATGCGTGTGTTCAGTCCTGGGATGTCACTGATAATATAAAATATTTTTTACCTATGATGTATACGTAATGCCAAATGACAGAAAAATGAAGCATTTGAAAGACTGAATATTTACATAAATATTTTAATGTTTTGTATTTCTTTTATGTTTGGAAAAAGCAACAAACATTCATACAGACTTTATAGCTACCCTAGGAAGTGGTGGTGAATAATTTGATAGATAATTTTGTTGTTCATTTGCAGAATCTAATGTTTTTTCTCCACACATACCAGCTTTTCTGAAGTAGATCTTAGGTCATTTTGCTTCTTCCCCTGGGGCCAGAGATACTTCTCTTTCAGTGTTTAATTTTTTTGTCTGACACCACTTGTTGAAAGATGTTTGCAACAAAGCAAAATGAGACCAGGTCTGTTTGATGTCTGTTAACAGAGACAAGCAAAACTCTGACTTTTCTGCTGGGACTGGCGTCATGGTGTATGCCATGGGCCAACAGCTCCTACAGATGAATCTATGCAGCAGACCTTGGCTGGGAAGTTACTGGCTTTGGCTTGCCAATTTCTCATTAGTATTACACTTACTTATCTCTAAAGCTATACACCTGGTAAATAATCTCTTTCTTCTTTTATTTTTTTTCCCCTTTCTTTATTCTGCACATAAGCAACTAGTTAGCTATATACTAGCTATTACATTGTATAAAAATTTATTCATATTAGATTATATGGGTATCAAAAGTTATCATTTAGGTTGTAAGCATTTGGTTATAGGTAAGTTATAAGCATCAAGTTATAGGTGTAGAAGCTATGATTCAGGCTATATAAGTAAAAGCTATGATTCAGGCTACATAAGTATAGAAAGCTATGTTTAAGGTTACATTGATATTCTTTAAGTCACATTGATAAAAGGTCATGATTTGGGTTATATTGATGTTAAGGTTACATAGATATCTTATAACCCAAGCTATATAAGCNGATGTAACAAAACAGAACTTTCCAGAGCCTAATAGAATAATCAATGAACTACTTATTAAACATAACTTCTACTAACGAATAAGGAACCGGGGGAGAGAGAGGGTTCTAGAAACCAGGGAGGAGACATGTTCAAGGGAACACCTAGTAGGCGGTGGCATCACAGCCTTATCTCCTCCTCCGATCCGCCCTCAGAGGTGGAGTCTCGGGCGGGGAAATCAACCCACTTGTCATTCACCTGGAAAGTGGGTTGGGCCACCGCCACACTATTCTGTGAATGTGGTCCTGTATGAGTCTTCTACTTAAGGATTCTGAAGTTGCCAGGAGAACAGCATTGACGTGTCAGGGCACAGAGCTGGGCTTTCTTATAACTGTCTGGGAAATCTGGAATACCTGTTTTAAATATTAGTATTTTCTAAGGAAAGAGCACGATGTATCCCAGCACTAACTTTCCCACAGCAAAGTTCATGAACCCAACAGGCAGAAGATGGGAAAAGGCTAATACTTCTACCATATATGTTTCTGGGAGCATGGACAGCAGAGAGTGGATGGTCTGTCAGATAATTTTCCTGGTTTTACAATTTTCTTAGCACTCAGATATGATAATGATAAATGTAACTACATTTCTCCAAACATTAGATATGTAGATTATATAGGTGATTTATATGTCCATCCTCGAATGGAAAGTATCATAATAACTTGGCAATGCTGAAAATTTGTTTCCAGTCAAGCTGTTATTTAATAAGCAGTTCTTCTGTTTAAACTTTTCAAGCAAATACTTGAGAGTAGCTTCCAGTTAAATTCTTCTAGTTTTGCTGTTTACTCAGTGCTTTATATGTTAGAAGTAATGACACTGTGCTTATAAGTTTTTTTTTTGTAAGTACAATCTGAAGCGTAATATAAATATAAGGAGTCTGTCTTGCCTCAAAGTGGCTTAATACACTAATTTAGTTTAAAAAACATTTCAGTTTCAGAAAGAAATAACATTTGCCTTTCTGTATCCATTTGAATAAACAAAGGAATATTACATGAAATGTCTTGTGGCAGGTCTGATAAAAACCCAGAAGGGAATTTGGGTGCAGAAATCAGAAGTTGTAAGTCTGGAGGCATTACTGTTTATCTGGTTACCAGGTAAGCATATAGTTGGTTCTCCATGGTACTTTAATTCTTTTGCTTTTTACTGTCTCACATTTCAGATACTGTGAATGTTAATATTGACAGAGTAATTTTAATAATTATTTCATGCTTGGTCCATTCAGAATCTAGAGACTAAACTTCACTGTATTTCACTCTTCAGAGAGGCTTATTATGTTAGGAAGTTTCAGAGTATGCATGAAATAGAGGCTGATTTAAGAACCTCGTGAAGTTTGGTAAGAGCTATGGCTTTTTTAAAAGAATATAGAAGACGCTCTGCCCCACTTTTTCTATAAAGCCTGAGTAGATTGTAAACCTTCCCCCAAGTCAGAATACAAAGTTGTAAGATTTTCTCAGCATGATGGGGAATCAAACTACAGCTTCCATCTGTTAGGACTGTGGCCTAGCTACCAGACTTTGGCTACATAGTTTAATAAGATGTATTAACTATGCTTTTGAAGTGTACAGAAAAGAAAAAGTGCTCCACTGAAATAGTGACAGTGTAGATCTGTGTACTTGGCTATGCAGTCCCAAGGCCTACACTGGCCAGATATTGGGTAAACTTACAGTTTTACAAATGAGGGCTTGTTATCCAAAGAAACCTTAACACAGGCTACAGTCATGCTCTTTCTTGTTCTCCCTGATTATCCCTGTGACTTTTCAGTTTTTGAAACTGGCAAAGCAAAATGATGGAAAAATGTGCTGTAGCTTCATGACTATGGCACTTGCTGGGAAAATCAAAGCTTCCTTCAATCAGAAGAGGAACTTGAACCTGTATATTCCACTGTGGACAGTTTTAGGGGCGTAAAGAAAAGGGGAGAAAACAGTAAAAGAAAAACCTCTTCTGAAAGGAAAGAATAAGCTGTGCTCTGTTCTTTGAAAGAACTGGGATAGAAGGAGTCTCTGTTTCCCAACAGCCAGAAATATTTTCTATCAAGTATGGGTGATTCAGCTAAGTTGGGAGACAGCAGTTTGCTGACTATCGTTTCCTTTTTGGTCTGTGTGCTTCATGGCTTGGAGTCTGTTCTGAATTATGGGACTGCTCCATGAACTCTGTGTGCTTTAGGTCCCCTGGCATAGAAAGTAAACATGTCACTTTTAGGTTTCTAAGTCAATTATTGGATATAACTTGGAAATTATGTACTAGAGAAAGCAGCTAATTCTTCATTTCATCTCTGGTTTTCAGTCCCAGTCTCAACATCAGTAGTTACAACCTGAAGAAGGATCCTGCGTTATTAAATCTCTAATAGAGGTAAATTTACTTAGGCAACAAACCCTACTCAACACCTTCTCAAACACCTACTCAAAATGCATTATAAATTGTAAGAAATTAAATGTATGGTATCAGAAAAATACTGAGTAAAGCCAGAGATGCACTTCTTGTTCTTTGAAAAGCTTATAGTGTAGTAAGTTTCCAAAGATATTTCATTCATGGATGAGCAAAGAGCTCCTGGCAAAATTCCAGCATGAAAAGGGAGTTTATAGAAGGTGGAAGCAGGGATGGGTAACCTGAGAGGAATACTGAGGCACTGTCTGGCATGCAAAGATATGTCTATGAAAGTCAAAGTCCACTTGTAGTTGAACCTGAGAAATGATGTCAAAAGCAGCAAGATAAAGTTCTTGAGTATACAAGTAGCAAAAGGAAGAGAAGGGGAAATGTGGACATGCTGCTGAATGGGAAGTGGCCCTCGTGACATGGGATATGCAAAAGGCATTGTCGTGTTCACTCAGTCTTTACTAATAAGACTAGCCTTCAAAAATCCCAAATACCAGTGGGGAAGACTGGAACAAGGAAGACATACCTTTGGTGGAAGAAGAGGAGGTCAGGGCATACACAAGCACACTGGACTTATGTTAAGTCTATAGGTCCTAGTGGGAGGTAACCATGACTGCCAAGAAAGCTGGATGATGCCATTGTGAGACCAGTTTATAATTTTGGATTCATCATGGTGACTGGGAGAAGTGCCTGAAGACTGGAGACAAGTAGATGTCCCTCCTATCTTCAAAAAAAGCAGGAGAAGGAGGACCAAGGGAACTACAGGTCAGTCAACTTCACCTTTATCCCTGTGATCGTAATGGAGCAGCTAATCCTGGAAACCATTTCCAGGCACATAAAGGACAAAGGTAGTCAGCATGGATTTACTGAGTCATGCTTGGCCAACCTGATATGATCCTGAGGTGCATCCATGAGGACTGGCTTGGTAGGTGAGTGTAGCATTCTCATTACTGGGTGGTGTGGCGGAGTGTATCCACAGCAAGCTTGCTGATGATGCAAAACAAATGGGCGTAACAGAGGGTCCTACTGCCATCTAGAGAGATCTGGACAGGCTGGAGAAATGGGCTGACAGAAACCTCATTAAATTCAACAGGAATTGTAGAGTCCTGCAGCTGGGGAGGAACA
>VZTH01014557.1:775-11398 GCA_013397815.1 Aleadryas rufinucha | reverse complement strand
GGCGCGGCCACATGCGGCCATGTTGGGAAGGTCGCGGGCGCCATGGCGGCCCCGGGGGGACAGCGCGGCCCGGCCGGGGCTTCCCCCGTTCTCCGGGTTTTGGTGACAAATCCAAAATCATTCAATGTCCTGAGCAACGGGCGCGAGCGCTGCCACCCAGCCCACCCCACTGCTCCAGTCCCGACCACCCTCCACACCCACCCCCAAAAATTAGGTTCTTATCCCTGCATGAGGAGCAGGCTCTCAGGGGTGTGAATTTCAATTATTTCGGGGGGAAAAAAAAGCGTCATAAAAACAAGGCAGGGAACGGTGCTTGTCCTGCAGGCCCAGCTCGAGGGGTGGGGAGCGCTTGGAGCGCGGCCACAGAGCCCGAGAGCAGCCGGAGGGGCCGGACAATGCCCGGCTTTATCGCGGCCACTCGGAGGGGAAGAACGGGAAACTGCCAGCTGGAACCCATTAACACAAATATTTGTCTTAATGTGCAGAACTTCACCGTCCCTCCGCAGATCCAGTGTTTACACAGCTGGGAAAAAACACCCAGAAGGTTCCTGCCCTTTGTCTGGTAAAACATGACAAGGATTTTCTGCAAACTTTACCAAATCCGAGGTGTTCGCTGCTCCAGTCTCGTTCCCATGCTTTTCACTCGTTCCGTAGCTGACAGACACAGGATTCCTTGGACACGGACACCTCTGACCCTTCTTCTTCCATCTTCCTCGTCCTCCTCCTCACTGGAAAGGGAGAACCAGCCCGTGCAGGGGCACAGCACCGACCCCCAGCTCCCCACAGCTCCCCGCGGCAGCCCCGCTGCTCCCTCTGGAAAATCCTCCCCTGCAAATACATCTACACGTGGTATTGAAGTTCACCCACAAACCCTGATATTAAAACTGGAAGAGTCTAAAATCGAAGGCCATTTTATTGTCATAGCAAATACCAAAATAAAAAGGCTTTGAGTTCAGTATGTAAGATCAAAGACGGCGCTGGCAGAGCATTTCCATGCTCCCCACAGCCATTCCCAGGTACCAGCAGTGCCACAAACCTCTGCTCCCTTTGCTGTAGAGTGGGTTTAAAGTTCAGATCTCCATCTCAAGCTTAGAGAAACAGGACAACTTGCCTGCTAAAGAGACAGAGGGAATAAAGGTTTATATGCAGAGATGGATCCACCCTGGAAAACTCAGGACATTTTACAGAGTGAAGAAACCTGAATGAAGACACAACAACAGATTCTGGCTTGTGAAGACTGACACACTCTCAACTCTGCTTTTGCATTCCTAGTACAATTTAACTAAATCACACTAATACTTTAGCAGTCAGGGTTTTAATTAAAAAAAAAAAATCATTAAGAGCTCTTTATCCCAAGCTATTGTCTTGCTGTGAAATCACACATAAAAAAATGCCTTTATAATACCACTTTGGCTTAGTTGGGTCCTTTCATTAGTGAAAAATACTTGAGTAAAATGAGGTGTTAGTTGCTGATGGAAACCTCCAGCACGAACGTAGAATAATCTCAAATGAGCTCATCCTCATTGCTGAACTCCTGCTATTCCCTGTTATAATCTCCCTGCACAGACCTATTGCTGAGTCAGGAATATCACAGCCTCCCTGGGGATGTTGTTGTAGACTACCATAGGTCTGATGGAGGTCTGGAGATGGGACTTCCCTTAGCTCCTATTTTCCAAGAAATACGAAGAGGAGGGGACTTTTCTCCAGCAGAAACTGATGCCTAATTTCTATTTTGCATTTTCAAGCATCAACAGGGAAGAGAAAACGGCTGCAAAAACCCTGGAGCCAGCAGCTGAGATTCATCCGAGCTCTCTTAGTGTGACACAGATTGACGAGGATTTAAACACTGAAGAGTGAGACCAGGGCTAGGGGGGAGCAAGAATTCGGGGCATGAGCCTGTAAATGCACCAGGCTGGTTTCTGACAACGAGCACTGGCATCACCTCAGATGAGGACATTGGCCTCAAATTATATCAGCAATTAATCACCAGCCTCTGCTGCCAAATGCAGATGGATTAGGTAGGAAAAAAAAAAAATCTTCTCTCTAGGCCTGAACTTTTACCTTCAAATTTTGCATGTGTGGAAAGCAAAACCCTGTTTCCTCCTTGCATGTGGGATGTGAGGAACTGATCAGCTCTCTGGAGGGGAAGGAACATTCTGGAACGTTGTTCTGAGGGGAAAAGGGGAATCCATCTTTGGGCAGTTCAGGAAGAGCTGCTTTTCTCTGCCCCGTGACCTTTCAGCATCACGGTTTGTCCTTGGCCAGGACTAAATCCTCCTTCCACAGGGTCCCTTCAGACCCGATCCCGCAGGAGCTCAGCTCGGCTCATTTCAGCTCACCCGGAGGTCCTTTTTCTAGTCAGACACTGTAAACACTGAGATCCAGTTGCTCCTGCAGAGCTGATAACGAGCTGAAAAACTGTCTGGTCACTCCAGCAGCAAGGCCTTTTCTAAAGTCAGGGTCCCTGAGACAAAAATCCTTTCCTCCCTGGTTTTTCTACGACTTTGACAATTTCCACGCCTGCAGCCTCATTTCACTGAAAATCCCACCCAGCTCTGCGCTCCAGGACGCTGCCCACGCCCTCCCCCAGCAGCTGAACTGCTGGGAAAACTCTCCTGTGCCCTCCAGAAACACGACAAATGGAACACAAAGCAGTGTTAGGACATAGAAAATGAAGAGTCTGGGTCACTCCCTGCGTGACTTGTGGTCTAAGGCTTCGATCCCCCCGGTGAGTGGGAACCTGCACCATTCCAGCTGAGCCTCTGTCCCCTCTCAGGGTCACCTCACGTGGGCTCAGCAGCCACCTGACACTGGCCCCAGCCTCGAGCAGCCACTTGTAGTGTACAAAATCTAGCACCTTATTTTCAGAGGGGATTGAAATAAAGTACTTGGAATTTTCAATAAGAAAAAAACCCAAAGCAAGTTGTAGCAGCAATTCCCCTCCCTCCAAAACCTCAACGTTTCTTTGCCTGCCACAGCTATGAACCACCTCGATCCCAAATTAGGTTCCCATCCAGCTGATAGCCCTGACAGCCTCTCCCAAATCCTTGGTCTGTGTGACCAAGAGCTGGGGAGGAGCAGCTGCAGAACACACCTGGAGCTTAGAAATTACCAGAAAACCCACCCCATAAATACCAAAGTCCTTGTGTCTAATTGTCATACAAAAGATTGAAAGGATTAAATCTGATTCATCTCTTTCAGCACGGGAAAGGGGGAAAACAAAAAGGAATTTCCCAGTTCATGATTTTTGGATATAAAACGAATAGAAATCTCTCTTTTCAGATGATGTTATGAAGTAGTTTTGTGTCCTCGCTGGTTCCTGCCCCGTCCTCATCCTGGATTCCTTCTGCCAGTCCCTCTGCAGATTTGCTCTGGCTCCCTGCAGAGTCCATGAACATGTTGGGAATATCTTTGCCAAAGTAGATCTTGCTGTTGGCTGCGATTGCCTTGTACTTCATCAGCTGCAAGTACTCGGGGGTTAACTTGAGCTGCACGGAGAGAAAACGGGTCACAACAGCTCGGATTCGGGAAAAAGGGAATTCCTGCCACGAGCACACGAGGCACAAACTTTCCACAAGCCCAGCAGGCGTGGCCAGCCCTCCACAGGGATAACACGGAGTGCCCAGAGCCAGGCTGTCCTTCAGCAGGGCTGAGTGCAGCTCTAAATCCCAGGGACTAAATGGCAAAGTGAAAAGTGATGGGAGCAGCTGGGAAACGCTCGATCCAAACGTGATGGAGATGCTCAAGAGCACATCACTCACTGCAGCCCTTGCAACGAGAGCCACTGAGCAGGGAAATATCCCTGGCTGTTCTCCAGGGAGCAGATCCATGAGTCTGGGTGAGAGGAGCTCATTCGTTCAGGATAATGACATTACAACAGAGGGGACAGAACAACTGGCACAAAACCTGTGCACAAACACCCCAGCCCTCTGCCCCTTCTCACCCACCACCACAGAACTGAAACTCTTCCTGCTGGGATGTCCTGGGAACTTGCTGTAGGCAGGAACACACCTGGCAATTCTATCCATGACATTTTTCTGTTTCCAGGTTGGATTTTTTGTTGTTTTTACTTTTGCAGTACTGAGGCTCTTCCAGGGTGCCTGAGACCAGCTCCATTTGTTCTTTCCTGCACTGTGGTTTATTCTCCCCCTGCCTGTCACCCCAGAGAGCTCCCTGCCAGCTTGAGACTGGAATGAAACCACATTTCTCATCACAACAGCGTGAAAGGGCAGCACTGAAACTGATATTCCATCTACAGAGAGCCACGGCCCCGTGAGCACCTGGCAGAGCAGGGATTTCACAGACCCTGACACTGATCTGGCCAGAGAACAAAATGAACTTAATAAGGATCTAATTGTTTCAGTCAGATGAGAGCTTTGCCGAGAGGAAATGGCCTTGCTGTGCTTTTTGACTTAAACAACGACCACTGCCTGCTCTTGTGCTGTTCCCCCACAGCCTGATGCCAGGGGCCTCCTCTGAGGCACCACGAAGGAAAGCACAGTACCTTGTTGGCCTCGGCCACCTTCATTGCAGTGTAACACTCAGCGTCAGCTCTCGCCTTCTCTCGTGCAAGAAACGCAGCATCTGGAAGCAAACACATGCTCTGAGTCACATTTTTACTTCCAGCCACGTTAGCGCCGTTTGCAGCTGGAAACTCTTCAGAAAGCGGCCGGTGCCGCATCTAAACTACACGGGGTGCAACGAGGGGAACAAAACGGGAAACCCAGAAATGGGAGCTCAATTTACAGCTAAATGGCTGCAGGACGAGAGCAATAAGAAGTGAATTGCATCTGCAACTGCAGAGCTCAAAGAATTTCACAGACATGAGGGTTTGATTATCCCCATCACGTGGGCCGAGCTCGGCCTTTCTTCTCGAGCCAGGGCTGACTCTCGTGCTGAAACGCAGCAACTGCTCTCCTGCAGACGGGGGATTTACCCACAGCCGGTGCCCAGGACTCCAGCAACACCCTGAGCAGCCCAGCAGGCTCTCTGCAGATGAGGTCTGTGCCTGTGGATGCGATTCCCAGATGGGATTTGGTCTGGGATACGCAGATGAAGGTTCTGGCACGCAGAGCAGGGGATTTTAACCTTCACAGGCTCTGCCCCTTGGACAGCTGCTGGAGAGCTTTTCTCTGCTCTATCAACAACTGCTCAAAGGCTCTGATTCTGTGGATACTGAAACTCCTGACTCCTGGCAGAGACATTTAAGGCAAGAAATGCTTCCCCTTTCTGTACTGCACTCCTTTTCCCCCTCTGGCTCTGTATCCCTCCAGTGATAATGATGGGTACCAGGCCACCACGTTGAGGCTCCAATGAGTGAAATCCTGCCCCTCTCCTGACATTCCTCCCGAGGCATGGAGCCCCAAAATCGCAGCACGTCAGTCTGGCCTTGAGAGCTGCACAAACCATTTGTTTACTTCCCCTAGCAGGGACTCCTGTGAGAGCTGCTGCACTTAAAGATCATGTAAACAGCTGGATGGTCTGGCCCACAACTTCCTCTCTTTTGGCTAAAAGGAGAGGTTGGTCCCAGTCACAGACACCAGGAGAAAAGAGGGAGGCAGGAATCCTCTGCCAGCACAGACCCGGACTGAGGGGCTGACACCTGCTGACACAGTTATAGGAAATAAACCCCATTGTATTTCTGCAAAGAACTGCTTAATGAGAAGCTGCTGATCTGTAAAACTCTTAATTGGCTCCTCAGCGGCTTCTGCAAAGCTTGTCAGGGCCTATAATGAATGCAAGGGGAAAAAAGGCCTTGCCACTCCCGAGCTGGAATTGCAGAGCCCTCTCCACGCCCTGGAGTTTCCTTGACAAAGCACTGTGTCAGATGGGTGAGGGAACACCTCCTTAAGTTCAAACTCCTACAAAGATCACCTTGAGAAAGGCAGTTTCAAGCACAGCCTGCAAAGAAATTCCCATTCCTGCCTCTGGTCTTCACCCCTGTGAACGTCAGCCTGGGTTGAAGAACTCAGCCAACACACACTTCAAGGACTCCCTGGTGACCTGCTCCAGGAGTTACTTACTGGAAAGCTCACCCCCCACTCACCTTCAATCTCTGAAATCCGCTTCTCTGTTTCCTTTTCCATCACTTTCTGTCCATAAGTTATTTCAGCAACTTGTGCAATCTTTTCTGCCTCTGAAATGAAAACAAGAACACGCCCACACTGTCATCACACATCTTCCTAACGCCAGCAGCAGCCTCACCCTGCAAAGTCCTCACTCATCACCCACTTCAGGTGGAAATAAACGGTGGCAAGAATTTCCAGCCTGCAGAAAACAAAGCTGGAACCCACCTGAAAAACTCCCGAGTTCCTCTGGGAGTTTCAGATCAGAGAAGGTCCCAGAGTGAATCAGTGCATCCCTCCCTCCCTCCCTGGGATTTGGGGTCTCTTTGCTGCCTGTCCCCCTGTTCCCTCTCCCAGCCCAGCCACACAGACCGATCAGGGCTTTCTTCCTCTCCGTCTCTGCCTCCTTCTCCACCACCTTCTGCTTCTGTGCTGCTATCAGCAGCTTTGTCTTCTCACTCTCCCTGGGGAGCAGGAGAAACCAGTTAGAACCAGGAGCTCACTGGTGTGGGATTCACACCACATCCCCAGCACGAGCTGCTGGCTCTCCCCTCCTTCCAGCACGTGTCCAGGGCAGGGGGGATCAGCAGGGTGAGGGCAGGCACCTGCACAGAGCTTTTTGCCTAAACCAAAGCATTCTTTCCTCCCCTCCACAGCAGGAAGATTCTCCAGTGGGTCCCTGTGACACACTCCCTGCAGGCTGCCCTAGTGCCTTTTCTTTTTACTTACATTAATGAGTTTTTAAAGAGTGAACATAAATAAAAAACTCTGCTCCTGCTCCCAACCAGGGAAGGGACACTGGAACTGAGTCTCTCTCAACACCCCCTGCTGTATTTATGGCAACAGAACACGGGCTGATGTGGGACCTCCTGCCAGGACCACGCCACACAGGATTCACCACAAGCCCCAGAGGTGACATGCAGTGCCAGGGAAGCAGGATGGAGGAGAGGGATCCTCAGGGAGCATGGGCATGTCTGACTGACCAAGGGCAGCAGAAGGCAGCTGGCTCAGGGTGCTGCAAAGGGATCAGCTCATCAAGTGCTGCCAATGAAAGTTATTCCAAAGCTTTGCAAGTCTTCAGCCTGTTGAATCAACAGTTTCTCCACCCCGGTCAAACAAGAGGATTAGTGCTGAAATCCATCCCTCTGCCACTCACCCAGCGCTCTGGGAGGGCTCTGGAACACAGGGCCAGTGCCCAGGGGAAGGAGCCCCGGGGCAGAGCATTCCTGTGCTCAGGGGTTCCAAGTGAGGGCCCTGCCAGCCCAGCCAGGGCTCAGTCTGCTCCTCTGCAGCCCCCTCCCGAGGGGCAGCACGAGGCTGGGAGCCCAGGGATCCCCAGATCCCGAGGCAATCTGCCCTTCTGGATCCTTCTGGAACACAAAGCACTTACATGAGCTCGTAATTCCTCCGGATTGTTTCAGGGATGTTTGGCTTTGTGACTCGAACTGCCTGGGGAGAGGGAGACAGAAGAGAACATGGGCCAGCAGCCAAGTGGCCCCTGGGACTGCAGGGGTGGCACTTGGGGCAGGCTCTGCCACCAGAGCAAACTGTGACCAGGCCCAAAACCCACAGAGAAACAGCACTGAGGGATCTCCTGATGTGACAGAAATTGTAACCTGGGCAAACCAGCACCCAGAGTAACCAGGAGAAACTCAACACATCAGAACTGTGAGGAGACAGGAAGGACACTGTTCCCACTCCTCAGGTTCAATGAAATCTGTGTTGTAAAGCAATTTCCTAAACAAATCTCAGTTTCTTGTTTCCATTTAGCCCTTTCCCCTCTTCACAATCTGCACCTTCAATATCCCAATCAAATCCTGATTACCTGTATAATTAATCCGGGGGCCATCGTGGTTAGGTCTTGCTGCAAGGCCAGTTTAAGGTTTTCATCAATTTGATCTGATTGGGGGAAAAAGAAAAGGGGATGAAACGTCCCCCAGGGCAGTTTGCTGTCAGCACCCAGAGCGAGCTGGGATGGCTCACATTTCCTATTCCTGCAAAGCACAAATGGGAGTTGGGTGTACAAGTGCTGGGCTGGCCCCGAGGCAGGTTCCCAGCTCTCCCAGCACCAACCCTTGGGACACACCACAGGAACATGGCAAGCACTGAAGGAAACCCTCCAGTTTCCCAAAACCTGCAGTTTGGAATCTTCCTGAGCCAGATACAGCATCTTTACAAGAAGGAATCTGTGCTCTAACCCCCTTCCCCACTGAACTTCCCACCCAGATCCTGAAGGAACGTGGTAAATCCTGACTGATTTTGACCTGCACCTGTGCCAGCAGGACACAAGGCAAATGGAAAGGCAGGAATGGGAAATGGCAGCATCAATTACTTTAACAGGCTGCAAAAATCATCAGTAATGTCTCTTTGGCTCGAGGAGTCCCAGAACTCCAGCGTAGCTGAGGATTTCAAAAGGAAACACAACCTAAAACCCTGCTCTGATGAAAGCTCCAAGGAGGGCAGCGCTTCCAGCTGGGGCCTGCTGGGAAGTGCAGAGGGAAAATCAAACTGTAACGGCCTTAAGAGGGATCACATCACACCCCTGGATTGTTTGCTTTGGTCCCAGTTTCCTATCTGGGACTCGGGTTCCTAATGAAGCCCAGCCAGGAGTTTGGGAAGCAGCTGCTATCAGTTCCCTGCACCTGCTGGCAGATGTGGGGGCAGAGGGCGACGTGAGGCCGCTCTGAGGGGCTGTGCCCCGCTGCAGAGCCCGAGCCAGCCCCAGCCAGCTCAGAGCAGCAGTTCCAGGGGAGTTTGTACAAGCTCCTTCTGTGCTGAGCTGGTGCTTTCAGCCCATTTCAAGCAGCCGTCAGCAGCAGCTGCCGACATCTGGAGGCTCCATCGGCCAGGAACCCGTCCAGAGCCAGCAGGAACTGGGGGGGTCCGAGCCTCAGGCCTGCAGCCTGTGTGGGAAGGGGGAAGCCAGGCTCCTGGGAAAGCCCAGGCTGAACAGAGAGCAGGAGCCTGAGGAGTTCTCTGAGGCACAAATCCTGCCCCGCCGCGCTCCCGAGGCACTCCCAGCTCCGTGCCCGCAGCCAGCGCTGCCGAGTGCTGAGAGGCTGCAAGGGCTTCCTGTCAGCCCAGAGCCAGAAACAAAACACTCAGCACTGGCAGCCACTGGACGAACTCTACCAAGAAACCACAACTTCTGCTGAGCCTCTCCTGCCGCGTGTCTCCCTGGATTCCTGCCGGGGAGGTCAGCAGGCTCCAGCCAGCGCCCCTGGGTTACGGGCACCGCAGCCACGGGCACGGCCCAGGGCTCGTGGAACCCCCTGGCCAGGGAGCACCTGCTCAGGCTTTCTGTAACAGCCAAGAGCCACAGCCTGGCTCTTCCACCCGGATCAGAGAGTCCTGTGACCGATTCCATCACACAGAGAACGCCACAGAACTCCTGCTCCCTTCCCCAGAGGGAGGCTGCTGGCAGGGCCGGGGCTGGGGTTTATTGTTACAGCACATTGAAGCACTCAGCTCCAAAAGATAACACGGATAAAACGATGGCAGCTGGACAACAACCCCGACTCCGAGCAGAGCAAACACGGGATTAACGGATAAAAGCCCATCAGTCGGGGGTTCTGCACCCACAGCCCCCGGGGAGAACCCTCAGAACCCCCAGCCCCAGCTCACCAAACAGCTCGATGTAAACCTCCTGCAGTGTGTGCACACTGCAGAACTGGTTCAGCTCGTGGTGGATCTTGTTGAAGATGAGAGCCTTGTCATAGTCAGCCGTGTAGTTCTTCACGATGTCGTACACTGGGACGGAGCAGGGAGGGAAGGGAAGCAGGGAGAGGAGGCTGAGCACCCCCAGGGAAAAGCTCAGAGCTCGGCCCCAGCGCGGGGGCTGCCAAATGAGGGGCAGGTTCAGTCACTGTTGGTGCTGTGTGACACCTGCAGCGATACCTGTCCCCTGCTCTGTCAACAGAAGGGTGTGAAGCACCCCCAGGCCTCAGGCTGTGCTGGGGCTGCACACACACACACACACACACACACAGAGACACACAGAGCTCCCTGCTGAGCCAGGCACTCCAGCGTTAAACACCAAAGGGTTTGGGAAAAGGCTGCACAGGTCGTTCTCCCTGGGCTCCTTTGCTCAGAGCCCCCTCAGCTCCCCCTGCACACCCCCCTTACCCAATGTGACCCTGCACAGAGCTCAGGGGCGCTGGGATAACGCAGGTGATGAAGGCAGGAAACACCAAACCCCCCGAATTCCCGGGAGAGAGGGGTCAGAGGTGACACCCGGAGCTCAGGGCACAGCTGTGGCACGGCCTGGCCCCCGGCCAAGCACAGCCACAACCTCTTCTTCACCTCCCTCACCGCAGCACAACCCCCGGGGCGCGGCCGGGGCAGGACCCGTGACTCACCCGCGCTCTGGATGAGGAAATTCACCACCTCGATCCTGTCGAAATAAATCATCACTCCCCCGCTGCAAAGGCAGGAAAACAGAAAAAGGGCGTTTGCTGGAGGCTGAGTGGCTCCGAGGGGGGACTCTCCCCTGCGGTGGGATGGGTGTGGGACCCACCCCAGCCTGCTCAGCACCCCAACACCCCAGCCCCATCCCAGG
>VZTH01014555.1:0-11101 GCA_013397815.1 Aleadryas rufinucha | reverse complement strand
GGGAGGCACTGGGGGTTGGTGGGGAGGCCAGAGACACTGGGGGACTGACCAGGGCAAGTAGCCTACTGTCCAGGTGTGGCCAGCAGCAGGTGCAGGCAGGGGAACAGAGGCAGTGAGGGCCAGGCTGTGTTCCCTGTGCCACCCCAGCTGCTGTCTCTGTCCCCACACAGTACCCGGCTCCCCAGGACCCCTGGGGGCATGGGGGTGCTTTGGGGGTTCCCTAAACCTTGGGGTGCATCCCAGCTCTCCCTCTCCTTGCCGTGTCCCCAGGTAGGTGACGTGGAGCCGCAGCTGGGCGCTGCTGACAGCTGGATCGGGGTGGTGCCCGTGGGTACCGAGGAGCCGGCCGAGGGCCCCCGGGGTGCCAAGGAGGAATCCTTCACCACCGCCGTTGTCACCAAGGTGATCCTCTGCCTGACCCTGTTCCCTCTGCCTGGCTCTGTCCCCTGCCTGCTCTGGGGGCTGCTGTGGTGTTTGCAGGTCACAAACCCGCAGGGGTGTCACCTGGGGCGTCTCCTGGCCAGATCTGGGGCGTCCTGGTCTGTGCTTGGTGGCCAGCGGGTCTCTGACAGCTTCTGACCCCTCTTGGGTCCCTTGTGACCCTTCACCATGGCAAAGAGGTGCTGGGTGCTTCCTGCAGCAGGACAGGAGCCTGTCAGGGACACGGCCCCGCTGTTCCCTGATTGTGTCCCCACTGTCCCTGCAGATGAAGCGAGCTCTGGTGCTGGGGGCCTCCGCCCTGCTCATCCTGGCGCTGAACCAGAACGCCATCCATGAGGTAGGACAGTGCTGGTGGTGGGGCCGGGTGGGGATCGTGCCCCGCTGACGGCTCTGCTTCCCTCCCGGTGCAGCTGGACGTGTCCCAGCTGCTCGCCAAGCCTGTCATCGTCATCCAGTCCTCAGACAACGTCACCAGGCTGCTGGGAGCGCTGCTGCGGTAGGGGCTGGGGTGTGGCAGGGGCTGGACCCTGCCTGGTCCCTCCTTGTCACTGCCTTGTTCTTGCCTTGTCCCCCACCGGGCTGTGACACCCAGGGCCCACCCTGGGGGTCTCTCACTTAGCCCGTCATGTTTGCTGGGGTGGTGTTGTGCCATGCTGAGGCCCGCTGGGGCTGAGATGTGTTTGCAGGGGAGATCTGGGTCAGATCCAGCCCTTCCCCAGGGCTGGAGCCCTTCCATGGGTCCCCATGTGGTGGCAGGTGTGACAGTGGGCTTGGCCAAGAGCTTTAGGACTCTCAGTAGAAATTATCCAGACTGGTTGGTTCTTTTCATGGCACCGGCATCCCCACAACCTCTGTGGGTGTTTGTCCCCACCACCAGCAGCAGTGGGACCCCCTTGATGCTCTTGATACATGGGACATCAGGATTGCTGCTGTGGTGTCACATGGGGAAACTGAGGCATGAGGTTGGGAGGAAGAGCCTTGTGCAGGGTCACTGAGGGCTGGGCATGGCTTGGAAGGGAGTATCTTGCTGTCACCTCCCCTGTGTGTTCCTCTGGTCCCCCTCGGTCACTGCCCATCCCTGTGGTGAGGGGGTGTTCCCTGGCACTGGGGAGCTGTGCCTGCATCCTGCTGTGTCCATGGCATTGACGCTTTTCTCTTTGCTCACAGTGGGCTCCGGGCTACAGCAAAGATCACATACCAGGCAGTGCTACTGGAGAACCTGGTACGTCTGTCTTTCCTCCTCTTCCTCATTCTGCCAGTGGGAGGGCAGGGCCTGACTGTGCCCAGCCAAACTTCCCTGATCCATGGGAAGCAGCTGCAGGGAGCAGGGAGGGAAAAGGATTCTGTGGGAACAGGGCAGCTGGCAGCACCAGTGTTCCTCCTCCTGGGACACGTGCTCACACTGCTGGACGCTGCTGTGGCCATAGGCAATGCTGTGTCCTGCCTTGCAGGGAGTGACCCTCACGCTGTGGTCCACCTGCGGCCTGTCCCGAGGGGGCCTCTACGGGGAGTGGCAGGGGGTCATCTGCCCCGGAGAGAGCAGCTCGCAGGTCCAGGTACGGTGCTGGGGTTCCGGTGGGGCCAGGAGCGGGGCTGGGAGCGGGGCCGGGTCTCCAGCTCCTGTCCCCACAGAAGTACCTGCAGCAGCTGTGGAACACCATCCTGCTGATCGCCCTGCTGCTCTGCACCGGCGTCATGGTGCAGGCCCAGCGCCAGTCGCGGCAGGACCTGTCGGAGCGGGATGCCGAGGTGGGAGCGTGGGAATGTCTCCTCTGTGCTCCGTGCCGGGGATTGTGGGGTGGGCTCTGATCCTCGGCTCTGCCCCCGCAGCTGGACCTGAAGCAGCACATCCGGCGGCGGCTGTCGGCGCTGAAAACCCGGCGGTACCATCCCGGGAAGCCGCCCCGGAGCTGGGCCTGCGAGATCGATAGCTGTGCCGTGTGCCTGGACCAGTTCCACAAGAGCCAGGTGGGACTGGGGGCACTGGAGTCCACCCTGGGCCGAGCCTCCCGTCACTGGCCAGGGCCGGGGTGTCCCTCCCAGGGTCCGGGCTGTGTCGCAGCCGCCTGGCTGTGCTCACGTGTCCTTACTTCCCTTCCGGCAGTGGCTGCGGGTGCTGCCCTGCTACCACGAGTTCCACCGGGACTGTGTGGATCCCTGGCTCCTGCTGCAGCAGACCTGCCCTCTCTGCAAGCGCAACATCCTGGGTGAGAACCACCCTGGCACCTGGCCGAGCCCCCACTGACCCTGATGCATGGCCTGGGGAGGACCTGGAGCCTGCCAGGCTCCCTGTGCCAAGGCTGTCTGTCCTCCCTTGCAGGGAACTGCTGCACAGACAGCTAGCTGGCCCGAGGACACACTCCAAGGACAGACCCACGGCCGCTCTGGGGACAGGGAGGGGGGCAGGGGGTGCCCGGCGACTGGCGCTTGCTGCCGGAGCAGGGTCGGCGTGGCTGTGCCCGTCACAGTGCCCGGACTTCGGACAGGAAAGGACTCGGGGCTCTCCTGCCGGGTGTGAGTGGAGGGGTGGGGGGTCCAGATGGGCAGTGTTGGGGAGGGAAGATATGGGACACCCATGGGTGTAATGGGGTGGGGGCTGGGGCAGGGGGAGCCCTGGTCCTGCTGTTCTCCTGCCCTGCTCACAGCAATTTTTCTAAGCCTTGGGTTTTTTGTCTATTTGCTGGTGGCCAGTGCAGGGTGGGCAGAGCCTGGCTGCGGTGCCAGCTCCTCCGGGAGGTGGGTGACAGACCTGCCAGGGCTGGGGCTGGCAGGGCTGTGGGGTGACCCACAGCCTCACTGTGGGAGGGCAGGGGTCGGACACTTTATTTATAATAACTTATTAGAAAGGATGGCACGAGTCGGCTGCAGAGGCAGTACAGGGCTTGGCTCACCCAGCACGGTGACCGGGGACACGCCGTGAGCCCTGCCTGGGTCCTGCCCCACAGGCTGCAACGTGGCACACGTCCATCCCTATTAAATCTGGAGCAAGGACTGGCTGTGTGGTTTCTTTGGGGTGTGCATGGGGCTCATCAGGCTGGTGAGGCAGCTCAGAGGTCAGGGCCAGCCTGCACCAGTGACTCGGTGGTTCCCAGCCCCTCTGGGTGCTCATGGAGGGGGGAATGACTTTCCCAGGTTGTGGCTGTGCTGGTGGGCTAAGGGCAGCTCAGACTCCTCTCATCCCAGGCCAGCTCTGCTTTCCTCTTCCAAGTGTGGCCACATCCCACTCCCTCCTTGGGAATGGTTCCTGGCAGGAGCTAGCACACACTGTGCCCGGCCATCAGCACGGTCAGAGCTCTTCTAGGGACTCCAGCAGCAGCGTAGCCATGGGTGACCGAGCTTCAGTGGCCAGGAACATCCCTGGAGCAGCTCGCCAAGGAACTAGGCAGAGCCCAGGTTTCCCAAGGGAATGCGCCTTCCTGACGCACAAAGAACTGGTAACGAGGTCCGGTGGGCAGGGCAGGTGGCTGCTGGTGGAACACTTAACTTCTCTGTTAGGAAATTCAGACTGATAAATGTTTATTTGTGGTTAGCCCCATTGTGGTGTGAGGGGAGGCCAAGCACCAGGCGTCGCACTGGGAGTGTTAGGCAGGGTTTGCCCTGGAATGTGGGCTCTGCCCGGAGTTGCTTGGAGTGCTGGCTGCTGGCAGCTCCATGCCAGGCCTTGTCAATGCATCCTGACATCCCTGTGCTGCCCCTGCTGCTTCCACTGCTGAACCACCTGTGCTCAGCAGAGAAGCTGTACGGGGTGGGAGCAGTTAAAGGGTCTGAGAAAGAGCAGGGAAACCACCCCCAGCCCCTTCCTCTGGGTTCCTACTCACCCAGTGTCCTGCCTGCTGGCCACCCTGTGGAGCTGGGACCCCAGCTGGGCCTGTGGGATGAGCTGGGGAAAGGAAGGGAAGAGGGGGTGAAATTTCCCCCCCACTAGCTTCAGCTCCACTCACACCCCTCGGCCACCACTGAGCTAGTGGCACAATGGCCACAGTGATGGAAAGGAGCTGGAACCAGCCCCGGGCACCTCGGGCAACACCAGTTAAACCAGAGCGACCTCCCAGCAGCATGAGGAGCCTGGGCCTGGCTCTCCTGGGGTCCCCAGAGGATGTCTGGGGGCCATGGGGTGGTTTTGGGGTACACAACACCCACCCCTGTGGCACCCAGCTCACCCTGAGCACGCCCTGCTCAGCAGCCACCTTCACTTTGGCGAGCACAGCCTCGAGCTGCACGTTCTCCCGCTCCAGCACCTCGATCCGGATGTTGTTGGCCTGGAGCTGACTCTCCATGTCCTCCATCAAGTTCCCACTGCCTGCAAACAAAATCCAACAGAGCCCAGCCTGCTGCTGCTGCCTGCCTGCTCAGAGGTGTGGGCACCCCTCCTGCCTCCCAAGGAAAGGAGCCTGCTCCAGGCAGGGAGCACCGGCACAGCCTGGGAAGTGGCAGCTGGGACCCCAAACCCTGTGGGCAAAGCTGCACAGCAGCCATGTAGGGAAGCATGTTGGGATGGTCACAGCTTAGCACAGCCCAGGGTCTGAGCCCTTCCTGGGTATCAGTGGGACAAATGGAGTGTCTGGGGCCAGCAGGATCGATCCCCTGGGAGCTCTGGAGACCCCAAGGTACAAACCCACTGTGCTGCCATCTGCTCCCTTACTCTCAAACTGCATCTCAGTAGGGGTGTGGAGCTCAGGGAAGAACACCAGGAGTCTTTCTCGCTCCCTCAGCTTGTGTGCCTGTTCCTCCAGCCGGGATGTGTTCGCCTGCAGCTCCAGGATGGATTGCTCCAGGGCCAGCTTCTCCTGCTGCAGCTTGTCCAGCAGCTCCTGCATGGCACAGGGGGGAGGAGATGAAGTTTGCAAGAGTGAGGACTCAGCCCCCCATGGAAAGCTCCCACCCTTCCCTTGTGATAAGGATGTCCTATGGCAGTGGGAAGTGGACAGTGACAATGGGCAGGGTTTCAGCTGTGAGATCCCTGTGTGTGCTGGAAGCAAGAACACCAACCATGAAGTGTGGAGTGTGTCCAGGAAGGGGTGCACTGGAGATGTGGAAGCACCCCAAGATGTCCCTTCCTGCTGCTCCCCTCTGTCCTGACTCAACCAGAGACTTGTCTGCATGGGGTGGAGGGAGAGGGCTCTTCCCCAGGGAATCCCAGGAGGACATGGCCATGTGGCAATGTCACCTGGGTCCCAGAGTGCCCCTTCTGGGAAAACTCTGGCTGTGGGTGTGGGACGGGGCAGTGTGTGGCTCCTGACACCCCTGTGGCACAGGCTGTGTCCCACACCCGGGTGCCAGCGCTCACCTGCTGTGCCTGGAGCTGTTTCCCACTCTGCTCCCGGCTCTGCTCCAGCTGCTCCATCAGCCGGGCCTTGTCCTCCTCGGCCTCTCCCAGGCTGGCCTGCAGCTCCTCATGCTCCTGGTCCAGGCTGTCCAGCTGCTGCAGCAGGGACCTCTGCTTGGCCTGCAGGGACTGTGGTGAGGGGTGAGTCTGTGTGGGGCTGTGACACCCATTCCCCACAGCCCTGACACCGGGCAGCAGCTCAGCCATTCTCACTGCTTCGGAGCCGGCCGTACCTCCTCGTGCCGGAACATGCTCTCCACACGGACCTTCTCCTTCTCCAGCTGCACACTGGTGGCACTCAGCTCCTGGTCCAGGCTGTCCCTCTGGCGTATGAGCACCTGCACCTTCTCCTCCAGCTCCAGCACCTGGCTCCGGGCCACCATCGTGGTCCTCATCTCCTCCAGCAAGGTGGCCTTGGAGAGCTCTGGGGAGACAGAGACCGTGGCCCAGGCTGGGCAGGGGGGAGAAGCTGGAGGTCCATGGAGGTGATGACAGGGATGGGGGTCAGCCTGAAGAAGAGAAGGCTCCAGGGAGAACTTAAGAAACCTTTCCAGTGCCTAGAGTGGCTCCAAAAGAGGTGGAGAAGGACTTGGGACAAGGGATGGAGCGACAGGACACAGGGAATGGCTTCCCACAGCCAGAGGGCAGGGATAGATGGGATATGGGGAAGAGATTCTTCCCTGTGAGGTTGGTGAGGCCCTGGCACAGGGTGCCCAGAGCAGCTGATCCCTGGAAGTGTTCAAGGCCAGGTTGGATGGGGCTTGGAGCAACCTGGGATAGTGGAAGGTGTCCCTGCCCATGGCAGGGGGTGGAATGGGATGGGCTTTAATGTCCCTCCCCACCCAAACCAGTCCATGATTCTGTGGTTCAGGGGCACCCCATGCCCTCCACAGGCGCTGGCCAAGGGAGGCAGGTCTGACACGAGGGCTGTGACCCCCCAAACCTCCACCAGCACCAGCCCATTCTGGCACTGGGTGACGTTGGGGTGCTGCTCTGAAGGAGGCCCATCCTCTGCCCATCCCCACCAGCTCTACAGCCCAATCTGGGGTGTGCTGGGTGCTACACCCCTGAGATTGGTGTGAGGGGGGAGATGTGTGAGCTGGGCGAGCCCCTGGGTGAGCCCCTGCTTACCCAGCTCCTGCACAACCGCCTGCTTCGCTGTCAGCTCCTCCTTCAGGGCTGAAAGTCGCTCCTCCAGCACAGCAGCTCCTAAACCAGCACAAAAACCCTCTAATTAATCAGTTCCTAAAAAAAAAACCCTAAACCAAGGGGCAGCAAACAGCCACACCAAAGTGTTTTCATCTAGCGATTGTCATGCTGCCAGGGAGGAGGCAGTGACACGGCACAGAAAGCCAGCTCCCACTGCCCAGGATTAGCCTCACAGCAGGGAAAATCCCCCAGCACCTACAAAAAGCCCTGCTTTGCTTGTGGTGAGGCCAAAATTTGCCCATGGACTCTGTTCTTCTCCTGCAAATCCCCCTGGGCCTGGGAGGGGATGCTGGGAACAGCTCTGTACCTCTCCGGAGGTCATCCTTGTCCCGCTCCAGCCTGGCCACAGCCTCGGAATGCTCCTTGTCCTTGGCTTTCAGGCTCTGCTCAGCTTTCCTCTGCTGCTGTGCTTGGGTGTCCTTCTCTGCCTGTAGCTTCCTGGAAAAGTCCTCAACCTGTTTCTGCAGCTTCCTGGAAAAGTCCTCAACCTGTTTCTGCAGCTTCTCCTTCTCTTTGCCCATCTCTTCCAGCTCAGCCTTCATGGGGTTCACCTGCTGCAGCAGCCCCTGCAGGTGTTTGTTGATGCGGGAGAGGTCCTTGCTCTGCTCCGAGGCCCAGTAACTCATGTCTGCTGCTGAGAGGTTCCTTCTCCCTGTGCTGTCCTCCAGCACCCCCTGGAATTTGCTGAGAGCCGAGGGGATGTTGTGGCTCTGGCAGATGCTGGTGATGGCTCTGCCCACCTCGTGGAGGCTGGCCTGGGCACTGGAGCAGGTGTCACAGGAGCCCAGGGGAGACCCCGAGGTCTGTGTGGGGACACTGCGGGTGCTCGGAGCCGGGCTGGGGCCAGCCCTGGCCTGGGAGCTGCCTGAGCTGCCCAGCACATGGACACTTGGACATGGGCACACAGAAGTGGACTGAGTAGCTTCTGGGGAAGTTTCTGACTCCAAAACGTCCGGCAAGCAGCATTTCAGGTGCTCCTTCTCAGACTTCCCAGCCTGGGGAGCAGGGAGTGGAGTGGATTGCTGTGTGGGGACCTCCAGCCTGCAATCCTTCTCCTGAGGGAGAGAACACAGAAGAATATCAGAGCCCAGATCAAACTGGAAATGACCCATAAGAGTCCAAATCAGGTGTGGGGATAGGACAGCAGTGCAGCCAAGGGATGGTGACTGAGGGGAAGCCTCAGCAGCAGAACCTGCTCCCCACCTCCCCTCCTTGTGACCATCCTTTCTTTCCCACCCCCTGCACTGCCTCCTGGTTTTGCCACATGGATTGTTGTGACACTTTTCCACGAGAAAGACAATTTTGGGGAAAATAAAATGCAGGGGAGGGTTGTTTTTACCACCAGTTATTTCACTGTCTTGAGGCAGCTCAGACCCACAGTAGGGTCAGCAGAGCTGCAGCATTTTGGCAGAAGGAGAATATTTTCCAAGGTCTAGAGGCAGCCCAGTTCTCTATCCCAAGATCCTGGAGCAGGATGGATGCAGTGGCACAGCTGGGAGCGGTGGAGGGAGGGACTCAGGCTGGGAGGGGACAGATGTGTGACACAGGGGCCAGCACTCAAAGGGTGCACACACACCTGGTGTGGCCACAGGGTGTCCAAGAATGACCACGATCCAAATCTTTGGGGGGAGGGGAGTGACTCAGCTCATGGGATGTCCCCAAATGTCCCACCTCGTCCCGGAGCTGCTGGCAGAAGGCCCCGAGTTTCAACATGGTGCTCCAGAAGGTCCTGGCCGTGAGCCCCGCGGACATGCAGGGTCCCAGGCCCCGTGGCGGCGGCACCGTCCACCCGCTCAGCACTGTCTCCGCGTACCCGGTGAAGCTCTGCAGCAGCAGCAGCAGCCTGTCCCGACAGGAAAACACGGCTTGGAGCAGTGGGAGTTGGGAATGCGAGCTGGGGCAGGGAGGTCGGCCCCCTCCCCATCATCCAGACAAAGTCAGTGCAACGTAGGAGGGTGGGATTGGTGCTCCTGGGACTCGCCATGCCTGGGTCACTTCATGGAGCAGCCACTTCCAAGGGGCTGTGATTCAGCTCCCCCCAAAGATTTGAGGCACCCATGCTGCAGCAAATCCTGATTTTTAGGGCCAACAGCTCGGTGGGAATGGCTCATCCTTTAAACCAGAGCTGTATTTATTTCACACAGACTGCAAAAGGAGCTTTGGCCTCCCAGGGCTGTCGATGCAGCTGTGTCCAAGTGTTTCCAAGGTTTTGGGAGGCAGTTTAACAAGCCTGTCCCATCTGCTCCACCTCAGCTCCTGGGTGGAGCATGTCTGGCTCTGCGTCTTCATGGCCAATTTATGCTGGGAGCTCTAAGCAGGGAAAGGCGTTGGGTTTTAAAGCTCAGCAGGGCATGAGGCTGAGGTGCCGGCACTGCTCATCATGGAAATACATGGGGAACAAAGCATCCAAAAGACGTCATAAAATCATGGGATATCCTGAGCTGGAAGGGACCCAAGGATCATCCAGGCCAACTCCTGGCCCTGCACAGACACTCCAGCAATCTCAGCCTGTGACTGAGAGCATTATCCAAAGGCTCCTGGAGCTCTGGCAGCCTTGGGGCCGTGATGTGGCACTTGGTGCCATGGTTTAATTGATAAGGTGGTGTTATGTCATAGGTTGGACTTGATGATCTCCAAGGTCTTTTCCAACCTAGATAATTCTGTGATCATTCCCTGGGGAACCTGTTCAGTGCCCAAGCACCCTCTGGGGGAAGACCCTTTTCCTGACATCCAGTCTAAACCTCCCTGGCACAGCTCCAGCCATTCCTTTGAATCCTGTCCCTGCTCACAGAGAGCAGAGCTGTCCCTCGGGAGGAGCTGTAGCCCCCGGTGGGATCTGACCTCAGTCTTCTCTGTTCCAGCTGAACAGACCAAGTGCTCTCACCCTCAGCTTCCCCTCCAGCCCTTCACCACCCTCTCAGCCCTCATTTGGATGCTCTCTAACAGTTTTAACTTCTTTCTGTGCTGCGGTGCCCAAAACCTTCCCCAGGACTTGGATAAACTCAGCACGTCAAACACACAGCCCCCCCTTCCCCCGCGGGGCAGGAGCTGCTCCGGAGTGCCTGGGGCCTCTCACCTGTCTATGAGCAGCTCCAGCAGCACCACGTGTGCATGCTGGCTGAACACGGGGTCGCTGTCGTTGTGCCTGTAGCGCTGCAGCAGCACCGACATGTCCAGGTCGCAGGACACCTTGTCGGGGAACTTCCAGGAGGGGAATCGCACGGCACCGGCCCGGGAGGACACGTCGGCGATGGCGGCCTGCAGGTCCCGTAGGTCGGCCCGCAGGCTCTCCATGCAGCCGCGGTGACCCAGGAGGTGCGCCATGGTGCGAGGTGGGACGAGCCAGGAGGACACGGCCTGGGAACAACGGGGCCACCAGGCCAGGGACCGGTGGAGTCACCAAGTCTGGGATGGAGGGAACGCCTTACTGGGATAGGCTGATGGAGGGGGACCAGCACGGTACCCCACGGGCCCGACGGTCTCCAGGAGTATCGGAGGAATCAGCGAGAACCGCAGGGAGGAGGCGCCGGGCCCGGGCCCTGAGCTAGGCCGCGGCGTCCCAGCCCTGTCGCTATGGCAACCACGCCCCTCCGACGCCGCAGTGGTGCATTCCTGCTTTGGTGGGGCTCCCCACGCACGGGACGCTAATGGTACATCCCGCAGCCGGCGCGCGCGCGTCGTGTGCCCCCCCTACTTCCCGGCAATCTGCGCCTGCGCTTTCTGTCAGCGTTGCGTCACTTCCGGCGCGCACGCGCGGCACGGCGCCCGCCGCCGCCATTTCGCTCCTGTCGGTGCCGGCGCCGCGTCTGGTCCCGACCGAGCCTCTCCCGCCCCTCGGTCAGCCCCGCCCGGCGCGGACCCCCCCCTCCTCGGCAGCGCCATGCCCGCCGGACCCGTGCAGGCTGTGCCGCCGGCGCAGCCCGCTCCCCCCGCCGAGAGCAAACCGGTGCGGACCGGGGAGGGGGAGCGGTGAGGGATGGGAGGGGAGCGGGGAATGGCGCGAACCGCGGGTGTTTGGGTGTGTGGTCCTCCCGGACCAGGTTAGGGTGGGCCTGGGGGAGCTGCAGTTTCGTCCGGTGCGCGGCAGTGACCCCTGTGCTCGCTCAGGTGAGTCCCCACCTGCAG
>VZTH01014551.1:0-50316 GCA_013397815.1 Aleadryas rufinucha | reverse complement strand
TTGGCCGGGAAAGAACCAAAACCTGCTGCATAAAAACAAGCAGAACAGGGGATAAAGATTAAAGTGGAAAAAGGAACAAATAGGAAAAAAGAGGGAATGAAGAAGACAAGTATGCCAAGAAGGATGTACAGCAGGCAGTATCTTTATACCACCATTACTTAGAGGAAGCAACTCCCCTCTCTCTCGTGATGTAACTACAGTTGTATTCCTCATATTTCATTAACCACAAAGTGATTGAGTATGACTCCTCTGACACACATTGTGCCAGACTAACAGACAAAATAAAAAGTCCAGTGGAAAACTTTAAACACAAATCAAGCCATTATTGCTGTAAAACACCTGGTACTGCACATGCCAGCTGCCATAATGTCAGCACCACTATTGACATTAACTGTAGCAATGTGAAAAGAGGGTGCAGGGGCTCCTCTTGCAGTTGCAGAGAGAAATTGTTTATTCCAAAAATCCATGCCTTTTTAAGCTGTATTCAGACACTGAGTTGTTATCTCTTTACATTCTTGTAAGAAGATAACAGCATGCATTGGCTGCCTGCCACTGTAGGTGTTGCTGTTCACTCGTCCCTTTAACCAATAAGGCCTTTGGCCATCCAGTGTTCACATGTGCCTTTCACCGAGAACCCACACCACAAGGTGACCACACTTGCTTATGCAACTTGTTTTCTAGGTTATATAACTTGTTTTTTAGGCTATGTATGTAACTTGTTTTTTGTTATCCTGTTAGCTGAATCTTTCCTAGGGTCCTTTCATGTGAGCAGAAGTGGCAGAAGTGAACAGAAGTGAACAGAAGCCTAGAAGGCCCTTATTCTGTAAGATTTTTCTTCTCTACTACAGTTAACCATTGATGCATAGCGAGTTCATTGGGAAATTAATAATGATTAAAAAATTACTTTCCAGTATGAAACATGGAGTCACTATTGCAGAAGTCATTTGGCATTTTGCATCCTCTGCAACCTCTCCAGCCAATACATTTATCACTGCAAGACAGATAGGGCTTAAAAAGTGTTTGTTAACAATTTTTCTTAATTCTCTCAACCAACAAAGAAAGCAGTCATCAGCCAGTAAAATACATACACCATGTGTTAGTATTTAGTGTTTTATTGTGAAAATAAGTAGACAGATGTGACTAAAATTAGCAAAAATAAAACACCTCTCCTGCCCTTGCAACAGTAAGGAAGAGAAGAATTGGAATCTTCAATTTTCTTTAGCTCTCACAGTCTATTTTTTAGACTTTATCTCCTGCATTGCACCATCAATAATTTTTGAAAGAAACGGTAAATTTTTTATTAATGATGTTTCTACCGGCTCTCTAAGACTGTTACCAATGGGTACTGACATATATACAGGATATGGAAATGCAGTTTTAAAACTTTAAAATTTACATATAAATGTATATCTGTTTCTAAATTTATATTTATATCTATACCCAATTGGATATAAACTTATTTTCTTTACAAACTGAGACTTTAAAACATTGTGTTAATTATTCTATTTCTTAAAGCTATAGCAGAAAGGGTTGAGAAGTCAAGATTTTAAGTCACTGGCTGCATTGCAGGCAGACTTTGCCCCTCTTGAAATAGGGTAGATTTATATTAGACACTAGAAAGAAATTCTTTACGATGAGAATGTGAGGAACAGGCACAGGTTACCAAAAGAAGCTATGAATACCCAATCCCTGGAAATGTTCCAGGCCAGACTGGATGGGGCGCTGGGCAACCTGGTCTAGTGGAAATAATCCCTGCACATGGCAGGGGGGTTAGAACTAGATGGTCTTTAAGGCCCCTTCCAACCGAAACCATTCCAGAATTCTATGATCTGTTTTTTCACAATTCTAATATAACTAACAAATGAAAGTATGGTGTATCCTCAATCACAAAATCATGAGTAATAACCATGCGTAGCCTGTGGATCAGTATAGAAGGAAGCAACAAAAATGCTTGGAGAACAAAGCATTTGAATTTTTTGGAAGAGTTGTTCAACTATACAGACTGTCCCTTCAGTCTGATAGTCACAGCCTTGAATTCACACTTAACTGCTTTAACTTCAGACCTAATGTCCTGTATTCTGTTGAGGAATACATTTGGTGCTGGTCGCTCGGTGTGCAGCTGCAGGACAAGCTGTGGATTGAGCTCTGGGTGTCAGGTTCCTGAGACAAGAGGTTGCGAACTGGTGCTGACTCTTTGCATGACAAATAATTTTTCTTCTGTGACATGAGAGGGTTTACAATCTGGCTGTACTCTGGAACATACATTCTCCAAAAACCCACATGCCTAGGAAAGCCTGTGTTTTCTTCTTACTGATTGGTGTAAATATAGCTGTTATTTTGTTAATCACATTCACTGGAATCTGACAATGTCTATCTTGCTACTTTACTCCTAAAACCCAAATTTCCTGGGCACGTCCCTTAAACTTATTTTGTTTTATTGCAAAACTGAATTTCAGGAGGATCTGGATTATCTTCTTCCCTTCCTCAAAAACCTCTTCGTTTCCCCCCTATGATGATGTCATCAATGTATTGCAAGTGTTCTGGAGCCTCACCCTTTTCCAGTGCAGTCTGGGGCAATCCATGACAAATAGTGGAGCTGTGTTTCCACCCCTGAGGTAGTGGGTTCCAAGTGTACTGCACTTCCTTCCAGGTGAAAGCAAACTGTGGACTGCACTCTGCATCTAAAGGAATCAAGAAAAACATAACAGCAATATCAGCAGTGGCACCACTTTGCTGCCTTGGACTCCAGCTTGTACTGAAGTTCCAGCATGTCCAGCAGAGCAGCACAGTAGCTTTGTTCAGGCCTTGATAGTTCACTGTCGGTCTCCACCCTCCACTGGACTTAGGCACTGGCCATATAGGACTATTAAAGGGTGAATGAGTCTTGCTGGCTCATTGACTAGGTGATCTGGCTTTCTGTGATTCATCTTATGGACGGGAAACACGGAGTCTCAGTTGCTGGTGATGCACTGTTGTGGTGGCCATTATACTTGTTCTTCAGCCCTCAGCAGTGGCCAGACCAGAAGGGTCCTCTGAGAGAACAGGCAAGGTATTTACATGTCTAATTTCCTCTGTGTCCACAGCAGCTATCCCAAAAGCCAAACAATGCCCTTTTGGGTCTTTCAAAGACCTTCTTCTGAGGTAATCTATGCCAAGGATTCATGAGACCTCTTGACCATTCACAACAAGCTGTTTTTGCCATTCCATCCTGGTCCAGCTCACCTCAGGCTGCAGTACAGTCAGCTGTTGGGATCCCCCTGTCACTCCAGAAATGGAGATAGATTTTGACCTTATGTATCTCAATGACATCAGGGTACATTATTTGCCACTATTAACTAGAGCCTTGTGTTCTTGTGGGCCTGATGTGCCAGGCCATCAGATCCACACAGTCCAATAGATCCTATCTTCCCTGTCNACACAGTCCAATAGATCCTATCTTCCCTGTCCTCCACCTGTCTAGAGGCAAGGCCCCTCTAGTTCTGCTCATGGTACTCCTTGCTCTTTCCTTGAAAATAAGACCTGGATGTCCCTTAAACAGGATCAGACATATCATCTCTTCTGTTCTGCCTAGGGCCTGGCCCACGAGAAGCCAGAGTGGCATTTATTCTCAGTGAGTTTCCTGTGGTAGTCATTCCTCCTTCAACTCATGTACCAATACTACTAGGGCAGAGGTGGGGTTTTCATGTCTTCTACATATCCATGCGGGTAAAACCAAAGGTTACCTTGCAGGGTGTACCCTCTCNAGAACAAAGCATTTGAATTTTTTGGAAGAGTTGTTCAACTATACAGACTGTCCCTTCAGTCTGATAGTCACAGCCTTGAATTCACACTTAACTGCTTTAACTTCAGACCTAATGTCCTGTATTCTGTTGAGGAATACATTTGGTGCTGGTCGCTCGGTGTGCAGCTGCAGGACAAGCTGTGGATTGAGCTCTGGGTGTCAGGTTCCTGAGACAAGAGGTTGCGAACTGGTGCTGACTCTTTGCATGACAAATAATTTTTCTTCTGTGACATGAGAGGGTTTACAATCTGGCTGTACTCTGGAACATACATTCTCCAAAAACCCACATGCCTAGGAAAGCCTGTGTTTTCTTCTTACTGATTGGTGTAAATATAGCTGTTATTTTGTTAATCACATTCACTGGAATCTGACAATGTCTATCTTGCTACTTTACTCCTAAAACCCAAATTTCCTGGGCACGTCCCTTAAACTTATTTTGTTTTATTGCAAAACTGAATTTCAGGAGGATCTGGATTATCTTCTTCCCTTCCTCAAAAACCTCTTCGTTTCCCCCCTATGATGATGTCATCAATGTATTGCAAGTGTTCTGGAGCCTCACCCTTTTCCAGTGCAGTCTGGGGCAATCCATGACAAATAGTGGAGCTGTGTTTCCACCCCTGAGGTAGTGGGTTCCAAGTGTACTGCACTTCCTTCCAGGTGAAAGCAAACTGTGGACTGCACTCTGCATCTAAAGGAATCAAGAAAAACATAACAGCAATATCAGCAGTGGCACCACTTTGCTGCCTTGGACTCCAGCTTGTACTGAAGTTCCAGCATGTCCAGCAGAGCAGCACAGTAGCTTTGTTCAGGCCTTGATAGTTCACTGTCGGTCTCCACCCTCCACTGGACTTAGGCACTGGCCATATAGGACTATTAAAGGGTGAATGAGTCTTGCTGGCTCATTGACTAGGTGATCTGGCTTTCTGTGATTCATCTTATGGACGGGAAACACGGAGTCTCAGTTGCTGGTGATGCACTGTTGTGGTGGCCATTATACTTGTTCTTCAGCCCTCAGCAGTGGCCAGACCAGAAGGGTCCTCTGAGAGAACAGGCAAGGTATTTACATGTCTAATTTCCTCTGTGTCCACAGCAGCTATCCCAAAAGCCAAACAATGCCCTTTTGGGTCTTTCAAAGACCTTCTTCTGAGGTAATCTATGCCAAGGATTCATGAGACCTCTTGACCATTCACAACAAGCTGTTTTTGCCATTCCATCCTGGTCCAGCTCACCTCAGGCTGCAGTACAGTCAGCTGTTGGGATCCCCCTGTCACTCCAGAAATGGAGATAGATTTTGACCTTATGTATCTCAATGACATCAGGGTACATTATTTGCCACTATTAACTAGAGCCTTGTGTTCTTGTGGGCCTGATGTGCCAGGCCATCAGATCCACACAGTCCAATAGATCCTATCTTCCCTGTCCTCCACCTGTCTAGAGGCAAGGCCCCTCTAGTTCTGCTCATGGTACTCCTTGCTCTTTCCTTGAAAATAAGACCTGGATGTCCCTTAAACAGGATCAGACATATCATCTCTTCTGTTCTGCCTAGGGCCTGGCCCACGAGAAGCCAGAGTGGCATTTATTCTCAGTGAGTTTCCTGTGGTAGTCATTCCTCCTTCAACTCATGTACCAATACTACTAGGGCAGAGGTGGGGTTTTCATGTCTTCTACATATCCATGCGGGTAAAACCAAAGGTTACCTTGCAGGGTGTACCCTCTCTTCCTAGCCAGGGGATGCGTGCTCCTAATAGCAAAGACTCTGGTCTGTACTGGTGGAGCATAGAAAATTTCCTCTCTATGTTTCTGATGGCTGTCTAATTTCCATATTGGGGTGATTTTATGATAGTACTGTATTTCCCTATTGTCTGCTTTTTGCCCAGAAATGGGTCCCATAGCTTTAAGCTGGGTGCAGGAGAGGGGGGAGAGAAGCTGGCTGAAATCCTCAGCGCGGTTTGTGTTCAAGGACTCACACATACTGCCCTGCATTCTCACTGCTGCAGAGCTGAGGGAGCACATTCCTGCTTTTAGCCAGCCTGTTAGCTGAGGCAAGAAATTTTGCCAGGACTGCATACCGAAATGCTCTAGAACTTCTTCTTCTTCTTCTTCTGGAACTGTTTGGCTTAGCTGTGATCCGAGAACCAGATCGTCAGACCCTGTGGACTGGCAGGGAGGCTGCGGGGACACTGCATCCCGGCCTTGGGCCTCGGGAGGGGCCGAGCCAGCTACAGACAGAACTCTAAAACCACCAGCTTTCTCCGCATCAAGGAGGTTTATTATCTAACATTACTCATTTTTTTCTTTGCCCTGCTGGCACTCTGCTTTTTAAATTAACAGTTTTTTTCACTTTCATCCAAGAAATTCCTTTTGTACTGGTAGGGGAGGGAGTGCTGAAAACTTCCTTCTTACAGGGAGACATTCATTACAGGACATTTCCTCCTAAACTTGTCTCAAACTAAGACATTCCTCCTTTAAATTCCAGACATCCTCAGCTGGACGAGACGTGGACCCATAATGGGGCAGTGATAGTTTCTTCAAATGGCTGGAAGTTGCCAACCAAAGTGCCCAGTTTTTCTTCTCCCTTTTTCCATGCTGTCCTTGCTAATGGGCTGGCATTATGACACTGGCTCGTTCCGTTTGAATTTCAGCCATATCTTCAATGTACACTGGATGCTGTCTGGATTATTAGGGAATCACTTGTTGCCTGAAAGTCACCTCCAGCACAGCTAATTCTCTCAGACAACCGGATACCTTGCTCTGCAGTGTCCCTCTTGCCTTGGTGCACTGAAAGGTCTTCCTTGCAAAAGTATTTTTCTCTCACATTTCACAGGAGCTGCTTCCAGACGCTTAGAGGTTCTGGTCTTCTCCCGATTCCCTGGTCAATACCTGTGGTCTGGGACAGGGATCCTAGCTGCTTGGCTTCACTGATGTAGGTTCATATCATTGGCCATGGCATCCCATATTTGGAGCAGCCAGATAAATATGGACTCACCCGTCTGGTGGCAGAAATCTTTCTGCATATCACACAGCTCACCCTGGGATAGAGATCAGGCCCTGGCCCTGTTTCTTCCATTGGTTGTGACGGTCCCACTTCCTCTTCATCACTCACTGCATGAACTGATTTGGTCTTGGATTTCCTCTTCTGAATAGGGATGACGGGTTTAGCCTGTCCCTCTGGTTCAGCTGCAGTTTGAGTGTCCATGGTGCCTATTGATTTGCTTTCCTTCTGGTTCCGGTGAAGTTGATGTACCATAACAAGCAGTGTCTGGTACTCAGCAATTGGTTACAGTATGCTGCCCCACTCTGTAACTGCCAGAGCATTTTTCCTTCATGTATTTTCTCTCTTTAACAGCGTCCTGAAGTTGTTTGGAGGTGTACTCCCAAACCATTGGAGGAGAGAGGTCCTCCAAATACTGGCCCATGTCCTCTCACATTCCATGTCACTCATGACTATCCACCCCTGGGGCAGGTCTCTGAACAACCTCCCTACAAATTTTTGTCCTGTCTCTAAAGACGGTGTAGAGCCTACAGAGGACACATAACAGACATATCAATGAGGGCATGCTTTCCTAAATACCCAAAGTAAATTAAAAATTCTCAAAAGTTTTGTAGCAGACCTGAAGGAGGAAAAGGGCGTGAACGGCTGGGAAAAAATCATCCTCTCCTGTTCCCCTCACAGGGCTGGATGTGATTATTTATGAATTCCCAGAGATAGCAGCCAAGACCAGGACCGGCAAAAGCCCCTGAATATACCTCACGTGATTCCCATTACCTTTGAGGTTATAAAACCATAGACTGCTATCACACCAGACATAATCAAAGCAAAACTGGCCCCTTTCCCTGCTTTTTAAAGAAACATGGTGAGAAATACCATGCAGTTTGTATACCAAAATATGTGTGGGGCTAGGTACCATGCCCATGTGAAGAGACCAAGCCACATTTAATTTGAAGGTATTATCTATAATTTTAAAGTAAGTCCCCCATTTTTAAGGTAATTTTGCAGTTTCTTTTTTGTGACTTCTGATTTTGTGTTACCATGAACATCACAGACAAGCTTCTGGCCCTTCACCTTTCACCATTCGTCCATTAATTAACTCTCAACAGAAACACATCTAAGGCAGATCCCTGTATAACATATGCTTGCTTGAAGGTGACCCAGTTCACAGACACTCTGTACATCACCAAGCCAGTTTTGTCGATTTAAGTTGGGATAATTTCATTAACATTACACCATCCCCTTGCTTTTGAGACTTCAAAGACTATCAATAGTGTGTTCCTCCCTTTCCAGAATAAGTGAAGAAATGGAAAGGCACTTCACTTTCTCTGTCTCTCTAGGGTGGAGTAGCAAAGCTCCTTCTTTCTAGTCCAACAAGCTTTTTCACACTTAAATACTTACGACTTGTCCTGTGTATCTGCTAGATAAGCATGTATGGGAATCAAACATGATTATAGGAAATCATCTCACCTTTTATGCATTCGTAAAAGCATAAAACTGACATGAATACAGAGCCAGAGAACAGCCCCTCAAGTAAAATGGCTTCAGTGCAAACTTTTCCAGAGGAGCACAATAGAATTTTCAGTTGCTGTCTATTTATGAAGCCAGGTACCAAGTTGCTCAGCTGTATCTTGCAAAATTAGGGTTATTTTTAAGTATTTTTAAAATTTTAGTTAATGACACAAACAAATTACTTGCACCAAATTGTGCAATATCAGAAAGTTTTCTTTACATCATGTTGACCCTCATACTAAAATGGTGATGAAAATATGAATAGCAATAGAATAATTATCCAACAAAAAATTTGACCCTTCATGTTCTAAGAAACAAAAATCATATTTTAGAAGGAAAAAAATGTCTCCAGGTGTCAGCTTTGTTGTTTTTTGGTTTTTTTCTTACTGCTTAGAAAATAATTAAATAATTTAAAAATTAGTTTTCATAAGGTCTACATTATAGGGAATCTTAAAATAGTATTTCAAAGCACTGCATTTCTTGTCAATATCATAACTTTCCACTGCAACCCAAAATCCAGTTTCTAGCAACAGCTACTTATTAAGTTGCAGATTACAGTTAAAGCTCTCTGAAATTAATTTTAACTAAAGAAACAGGATTTCTCCAACGTACTTTAGAAAAGATACATTTCTTTGTGCTATACTTTCATTTTATGAACTCATTTGAGGAAGAAGGATGGTATGGTCTACATCTCAGTCCCTTATTTATCAAGAATATAAAGGAATATAAATGGCTTTCACTTTCATAGTTGCCCCAAATTTTGCAGAAGTAAAATATAGAATTAGCCCAGAGACCTTTCAAAATGAAAGACCATTTTTTCTCTTACATACTGTTTCAGCTACAAAGCAGCATCTTGCATTTGAAATATCAAAAAATCCAAATTAAAGATAATTTTCTTTACCGAAGTACATAAGTGTTTTTGATCATCTCTAATCTGTTTTACAGTAGACTACAGGGTAATTTAGGTTGGTAATATTGTTGATGGACTTCTAGTCCATCATCCAGTGCTTTTTCAAGAAGTTGTGTGGCTTTGTGTTGAGTAACTCCAAGGTCAGCATTACTCAGCCTCTCTGGGGAGCCTATTCTCATGTTTCGTGACTCTTTTAGTGAAGAAACCCTTATACTTAAAACAATTTCCCATTTTCTTGCTCATATTCCTTGTCTCTCATCCCATTATGGTGCATTAGACTATGTTAAGGTCACTCCTTATGCTTCTCTTTCTAAGGCTGATGACACTTGGCTCTCTCATCCCCTGAGTAGCTTGGTGGCCCAATGTGCCAGTCTCATAGGGGAGCTCAAAAGTGAGGGTGTGCTGTTTCAGAAGTGCTGAACAGAGGGGAAGAGACTTGTATCCATGCCATCTAGCCTAGCTAATACAGCACAATGTGGTCTGCTTTCCTCCCTGCAACAGCACATTGATTAGGTCTATTCAACTTGTTCACCATGACTCCCACCTCCTTTTCTGTACAAAACCTTCTTCCTACTCAGACAGTACACTGTTTCTTGTTTCATGGCGTTCTACCACTACACATGGATGAATTCATGTTGACCTTTTTTGAACATCATGAGGTTCATGTCAGCCCATTTCTCCAACCTGCCAGAGTTCCTCTGACCAGCAGACCCCATTTGGACTAGCAAACCTGCATTTTGATCACCTTCCTTCAGTTCACCATCTTCAAACTCACTGCTAAGGCCACCGAGCTTCACTGACACCAGTGAAATGGCAGTAGAAACCTTCTAGTACTGGACTACTTTCTACCACTGTCTTGTTCCCAGCTAACAATCCTGCCATTCATGAACTTGAAGTTATTTCCAGTAGCATTTTCCAGCTAGAAATGTATGCCTCCAAAAATGTGTGATTGTCCTTTCTGCATAGCACGAGAGGAGACTAGTATTAAATAAATCTGAGAATTGAGGAAAATTAACTGATAGCTTTGACACCCCTTAACAAAGATAAGGAGATTAATCATTGAATAAATTGATGGAAAATAAATTAATAGATCTCCTAATACATTTAAGGAGTACCGTAAGTGGAATAAGATGACCTAGAGATGACTACCAGTGAAACAAAAGGATATCCTGAAAAAAAAAAGAAGTTACAGACACAATTGAAACTAGAAACAAGAAAAATACCCCTGCAGAAGAAATATACTATTTCCCATTCTGCAATAGAAGTCTTTGCCTCTAATAAATTAGCAATTTAGAGATTTGAACCTTAAACACCTTAATCCTTGGAAGTGGGACAGCTCATCATAGTTGCTTTATTTAACTTTATTATACATTGCTGTAGATTCTGTCCTATAAAAGGATAAGTGGAAAAGGCAGATGTAAAATATGTTCAGCTTGCTGTCTGCTGTTAACTAAAATCACCTGAAGTAAACCTGAGCAGTACATCACTCAATCTACGAGACCTCGTCAGAATTCAGATACTGAAAAACCTCTGCTAAAAATAATTTGGCAGGGAACCTGTATCACAACAGTGTATTGAATAGCTGAAAATTCAGTAGTTTTTAGGGAAAGCATAATATTAAAGAAAAGAGTTGGTCAGACATTTTCCACATAAATTAATACACAACAAAGTTTTTTTTTCATTGTCACTTCAGATGAATAAAATCATAATCTATCGTTTTGCTTACGCTTATTTAGAATGGTTCATTTAGTTAAATTTGAGAAATGTTTCCCATTATACATTTCCATTGCAATATTAACCTGCAGTCCTGTATAAACTCTAATCCCAGGTCCTATGCACCTCCTGTGAGACAGACTCTTCCATGCTTTCCTGAATAAATTGCAGATTTCAATTTTTTAAGAAGTGCACATCATTACAGGCTTATGATGAAGTCAATCTAACCCTGCGAAAGACTAAAAAGCATCAGATTCTACCTCCACCATAACAATGTACACTTAAACACAACCGGCTTGCTGTCTTATGCCCATTCAGTGGCTTTCAAACCGAAATTATGAAAAGGCTTTTATACTTTTGAACTAAATTTATTGGTGGAAGGTCACTTGAGACCTTAGCTTTGGTTCAGATAGTAATGTTACTTTCAATGTGATTTGCATGCAAGTTAATGAATTAATTTTCACCCACTCCCTAATTAACCTGCCTGGGTAAGCATTTTGTTTGCCTAACTCGGATATAAAAACCAGATTTGAAAAGTATAAAGATAAAAATGCTATCTCAAGAACATCCACTAAATCCTATTTCTTATTGAAATACCAATCTGAAATATATGTTGCCGCCTGTGTGCAGCCCCAGACTCATAACATGCATTTTATGAAAGAAAACTTCTAAGCATCAAGCAGTTTTACATACTACCAGTATGACACAAATAAAACTCAGCAGGCATTTTTCTATATATTTAGTAGTATATCATCAATGAAAGTGAAACAAACCAGTCTGCAATTATTTAAAGAAGCAAGGTGAAATGTGGGTGTATAGATAAGAGTTTACATATACACACATCAAACAAGTGAAGATTTAATCAGCGTTTAATATAAAATACAGACATTAATGTATGAACAGTGGAGAAGTAGCAGAAAGTCCACTCAGAAAAGGACTGACCACTGACCACCTCCAAAACTCAGGCTCATGTCGACAGAACCTTTCACAGGGCTGCTGCTACTTGACAGAACCATCATGGAAACCAGTAAGACTAAGCACAAAGTATGACAGGAACAAGCTCCATGGCAAATCATAAATAAATCAGCTAAAAAAATGGCAGTGAGATTCATCCGCAGCTTTTGCTCCAAATGCTCTGCAAATTGTAGTGCCAACACATTCTTTAACTTCTATAATGAAAATTCTCTAAAGAAAAATCTTCCCCCTCTGAACATTTAAAAACTTCCCTGTTTATTTAATGATTTCAGATAGTCAATTTAACAAGGAATAAAGAAAATACTTGAATACCACAAGAACTGCATCAAAATTTGTTAGCATGTGTATTTAAAGCTTCTGGGTACTTTAAGGGAAAAAGACCTGGCACACAGTCAAGCCTAAAACATTAAATTTTTGCACAGAAATGTTTGCACTTGGCAGCAAAGGTAGATGTTCTCCCAGAGTAAGAGTAAAATTTGAGCTGATTAAAGTGTGAGTTGTTTTGGGTTTGTTTTTGGTTTTGAGTTGGGTTTTTTTTACTAGAATGAAGAAATTATTCTGTTGTTTGCTCATAAATGCTAAGAATTCACTCTGGCCTAGGAGAGTGTGTTTAGAAGTGTGCCTGAAAACACATACTTGTTTAGATGAATATAATTTATTTTCACTTGCTGTTTGGATGCAGTCTGTCAGTCATATAACCAGTGCTACAATAAAACATCCCAGACCACCGTCTGTTCTAATTCACTATAAACAGCATTTCCTTTGCCCAAAGCATTTCTGCTATTTACCTGGACATACACTTGCAGCACTTAATAAATACAAAACCACAATATTCTAGGCTCTCTTATATATAAAACACAGCTTTCCATCATAAGATAGTAGCTGAGGTATTTTTAAATGTAATATCTTGGTTGGCAGCCACCAGCAAAAAACAGCAGTGAAATGTGTGCAACAATCATTACTTAAAAGCTACACAAATTTTCAAATAACACATAGTGAAGCAAAATTATTTTGATGAAGAAATCAAACAGAAAATATTAATTCAGTTAACATAAATAAAAACTACTGCTTTCCATTCCTGTAAGATAGTGAATGTAAAAGGTTATCTATATACAAACCTGAAGAATAAGAAAAATAAATATTTCTGCGTGATTTATATAAAGTATCTTGCTTCAAAAAATAGTAGTAGTTTTTGTTAGAAAAACTACATACCTATGATGCTCAAGCATGGATTGCTTTTCATGTATGTTGGGTCTGACTGAGGTAAAGCTCACAGCCCTTACAGTGCTGTGCTTTGCATTGGTAGCTGGATGGGTGTTGATAACAGACCAGTGTTTTGGCTGCTGCCAAGCAGTGCTGTCCCTCTGACATTCCTTCTCCCACCAAAGGGGATGGGAGTGGGCAAGACCTGGGAGGGGACGCAACCAGGCCAGCTGACCCAAATTAGCCAAAGGGATATTCCATACCATATGACATCTGATATGTAAAGGTAAGGGAGAGAGGATGAAGGGGGGCATTCTTAATTCCTCAAAGTTTGCCTTCTGAAGAAACCATTACGTGTGCTGAAGCCCTGCTTCCCAAGAAGTGTCCAGACATCACTGCTAATGGGAAGTAGAGATTGACTTTTTTCTTTAGCTTATGTGTGTGCAGAATCTTGCTTCTTTCTTTCTTTCACTGTAATAAAACTGCCTTATTGCACCCTGCTGGTTGTTCTCCATCTTATTCTCTCCCCTGTCCCATTGTGAAAGGGAGTGGTAAAGCGACTTAGTGGGCACCTGGCACTGAACCAAGGTCATCATGATCACTGAACATGAGCTACATCTTGTTACTCAGATTTTACTATCTCTATAATCACAACTACCAGTTACAAAACAGAGGGGGAAAGGATTTAGGAAAGGTGTTGCAGCACAGGCTGCACTCATGTATCAGACATTCTCACTAGAGACATCTGTGATGGACTGTGGTCACTTTATTCACATTTCCACACTTGCATTTGAGAACAAGCTTCACATCAATTAATATAGACACAGAACACCCTGATTTTCCAGACTCTATTGTAACTTTTTTTTCCCTCTGGAGATCTTTTACCACCTACATACGAACTTGGAGGCTTTTTTTCAGCAATAAAGAGGAAAACAGAAAGAGAGGTCCCTTCGTCTCCCCCTGCCTTTGTCCACTTCTAAGAGCAATTTACTCACTACAAGATTTTTTACAAATTAACTCACACACCAGTAGCAAGGAGGTCTGAGCGACGACAGCAGAGAAAAGTAGCAAGAGGATGTGCAGAACCAAGCGCCAGGAGGACAAAGCAAGACAGGCTCTGTGCCATGAGCAGAGGGGAATTGGTCATGGCAGAAAGCAGCAAAGTCCCCTGGGTAACAGGAGAACAAATTCTTTCCAGTGCTGAGGGAACACAACAGGGTTTTACAACAGCAGAAAAACTAGAAACAACTCCATTACAATCCCTAGGCTTAGTTTGGTGTACCTGTTTGCAGATGAGAAGCCAAAATGAGCCCCTGCAGTAGTAGGCTCTCCATCAGTCCTGTACTAGGGAAAGATGGAAACACCAAATGGAAAGAGACACTTATGAAAGCAGAGACAGAAATACAGACCATCCCCATCGCACACACCTGAAGAGCACAGCTCCGGGTGACAGTCAACTTGTGCTTACCCTGTGTCAGTGCTGCTCCAGAGCATGAAAATGTATATATAAAAAAGAACTTAAGAAAGCCTTCCGAAGTCCAGGTAGGCTTGTTTTTTGTCCCCAGCAAAGATAGACAATGATGCCCAGGTGTTTGTGCAGCACACATGGATATGGCCCCTGTGCTCATGCATCTTCACAATCTGTGATCACTTACCAGGACATGGGAGAGCATTCCCTGATGTCCCTTTTCAATATGTCTAAATGGTGACATCTTTAATAACCTTGTCAACACTGCCAACACTGTCTGCCTACTCAGCAGCCTCGCAGATCAAGCAGTTACTCAAGTTTGTTAAACATCACTTATTTCCTTTCAATCCCATTTCATGATTATTAGCACCATGTTCACCATCTCCATCATCACCAGGGCTTCATGATCTCAGGTATGCCCCTTCAGCCTTCCTTGCTCCTCACCAAGAATACTGACTTTTGAAGTCTCTCTTCCCAAGGCAGTTGCTACATCTCAGAAATCATGTCACTGTCCCTCTTCTGGCTTCATAAGGACCTTCTTGAGGTGAGAAGACCAGAGCTGCTCACTCTACTCAAGTTGTGAGTGCACCAAAGCTTTATATAGCAGTAAAATGAGAACTTCTCTCTCGTTTTCTGTACCTTTTCTTCTGGTGTTCAGAATCTTGATAAAGAAAATATTTAATAAAAAACTCTCTTCTTAATATTTCTTGGTTTTTGACTGAAAACATGTTTGCATGTTACTGCTCTGCTCCTTCACTTGCAGCGTGACTGACTTGTGTTTGGAACTGTGTAGCACAAAGGTTTTCAGATCTTGTTTTATAGGTTTGGAAGACAAATTTCTAGTATCCCAAATGACTAGAATTTTTTTTCTCATGTGTTAATCTGTTGATATCAGTATTATAATTTTTAATATTAAACTAAATTCTATCTAGCTTTGATAGTTAAGTTTCCCAACCGAAATGCTTATACACCAATGCAGACAGCATGGGTAACAAGCAGGAGGGAGTGTATTAAGGAAATTTTCCTGTCCAAGCATCCAAGAGCCATTCTAGCAGTCATATTTGCACTACCTGAGCTGGGACATAGGGCACTTCACAGTGGGCAGCTCCAGTGAGCTGATGGGTACCCCACTTGACTCCCCACACTTAGACAGTTGGACAAGGTTTCGTTAAAGGCAAAACTGGGAGTTTTTTATACCCTTACAGTCTAAGTGCGTGAAAGTCTGGGGCCATCGGTTCCTGCCTTGTCTCTGAGTGTCTGGTCATCTACCTGGAGCCACAGGCCCCTAGGTCCTTTGTTATGTCAGCACCAGTTCACAGCCTCTTTTCCCAGGCTCCTGCCACCCAGAGCTCAATCTGCAGCTTGTCCTGCAGCTGCACACCTGAGCTACCTGCACTAAAAATATTCCTAAACAGACTGGAAGCCATTGTGCAGCAGGAAAACTATGACATAGTTTCCAGCACAGAAACATGGTATCATGACTCACAAAACTGTGGAAGAATTCAAGGCAATAGTCTGTATGGGCCAGAATGTAGGCTGAATCCAGATCCTCATATCTCAGTCTCAGACCTCCCACATCTTTGGAGCATAACACACACTTTTCTTTAAATCACATATTCCAGTAGACAAGAGGGAAAAAATAAGCAAAATTTGAAAAGCAAGCCTGCTGTATGTCACACTTCCACAACCAGCAAGACTAGTACAGTACAACTGCCTGAACCTTCTCAGAAAGAATCCAGGTTGACATGAATTAATTTTCAGGATGTGGTGTGGAACCTTGGATGTGTGTCACTCCAAAAAATAAAACAGTTAAACCAAACTACTTCAGGAAGTAGGATGTTTCTAGCTAGTAACCAGCACACACTGCTTACTTCCAGATAAATCAGTAAGAATTGACTTAAAAGCAGGAGCAGGCACTCACAGAATGCCTTTTTACAGCCTGTGTACCAGAATACACATACCATATAAAAATCTTGCTCATTTGCGATTGCAAACAAACAAAAAAACCCCAACCCCACTGGAATGTCTGCTTCCTGATGCATTTGCACTGTGCATTAATTCATTTGATAGAATGCAAGAAAGTCTTTGCTTTCTCACCTGTCATGTAACAGCAGGGTATGGTGCAATTAAAAATAAATAGAACAGATGGTTCTTTTCTTTTTCTTTATTTCTTTCCTGTTAAGACCTTTGTCTGCTTGCATTTGTATATTTAGTTTGCAAGATTTTTCTCCATTTCAATAAACCAGGTAGTTTTAATAGGATTTTAAGTCTGATATCAGCAGGAAAAACATCACAAAGATGTACTGAGTCTATTTTCATGAGCCAGCCACATATGACACAATGTCATGTATGATGTCACACCTGAGCATGTTTTCCCCAGGTAAATATCTATCAGATGACTGCATTTGGCCCAATATAGTATGAATTGATTTTAAGTGTACTGAGACCAAGAAAACAACCCCACAGTGGTTAAGGTTTCCACATAGTATTTCAGGATGTCGGTCTTTTATAAGAGCTGAAAATCTCACAGGCTGAACACCAATTTTCTACTTGGCTCCTTCAGATTTTCCCAAAGCAAGCATTTTACAGTCCCTAGGTGTCATGAGTCCTTTTAACATACTAGCATATTTTTAAAACAATCTGTCCTGTTTGATCTTGGCTGTACCTTTGAACTTCCCACTCCTAAAAGATCCTGCTGTTACTATGAAATCTTCCAATAATTAAACTGCATGGAGGTGGGGCTTTTTTTTAGTCTTTTAAATAACAGTAACAGTAAAAGTATAAGTTTATAAGTAAAAGTTAATAATTTGATATTAACCTACAAAGCTGAGAAGAACTTTGTTACCATTTTAGGGATTTCTTGGTCTGACATCACTGTGCTATGTTTTGTTTAATTTCTTCCTGCCCTTCTCAAGAGTTTATTCTAATTCACCAACTGGTAAAGATAATTAAAATGTACTTGCAGCAGAAACACATTTAAAGAGGAGATTGATGATTAATTTTTCATAGTAGAACTTTGCTTGGGCCTTGATATCTTCTCAGATGCTTATGACTAAAATCAGAAAGCACAGTTCTGTTTCTTTTGACTGTGAAGAGATCTTTTATGATGATGTGGTTACCAGCCAAGAACAGCTGGAACTGGCATCGCTAAGGCCTGAAGAGAGATTTTCTGAATAAATCTACAAATGACAATGAATTCCCAATTTAACTTAAAAATATATTGTGTGAAATTGTATTTTAAATCAAACCGGATTTTTCACAGAAAATTTTGGGTTTTTTTCATATATTGTGAAATAAATGAAAAAAGAGAATCTATATGTCTTAGTTTAAGAAAATTTAAGGGGGTGGGCACTCCAAAATTAGTTAACTCTCCTTCAGTTTTAACCAATCCCTTTCCACCAATAAGGAGAGATGAAATGAGTAGATATAAGTGAAAAAACCAACATTTTTTGTTAATAACTGCAAAAGAGTTCAACCCCTACCCACAAATGCAGAGGAGGTCCCCCTAATTGTCCTGGGGAACACAGACAATAATGGCGAAAAGTTGCCTCCCTGGGCCATGCAGTCGAGACACAGAACAAAGGAAATAACATGGCAAATGATCCTCCACAGGTCCAAAACTCCGTCCGTGCTCCCTCCTCAACCCTCCACAAAAAAATGTATAGGAGCAGGGGAAAACAAAACTTTCAAAAACTATTTCTGTCTAAAGAGCCAATGCTGCCAGAGAGTTGACGCAGGCTGTTGTGTGGCAGCTCTGAAGGCTTCCTCTCTCTCCCACTTTGCCTCTTCCTTGGCCAGCCAGATCCATCTGGTGTTGGAACTGCAGCCTCCAAGCCCCTGGTCTCCATGTGGTTGTCTTGGGTCCCTGTTCCGATGGGGAGAAGGAAGAAAACACACTCTGGAGCAACGGAGAACCGTGGCCCAACCCTGACCAGCTCTGGCTTCACGCTATGGACAGGTGTTGCAAAATTCTCTGTGAAACAGTTTTTGATCGCAAAATACAGCTTCTAAGGTTGCTGCTGTTGCCATCTGGAAACGGGCCTGAAGCAACCCCCTGCAGAGGAAAAAAGCCAAAAAGAAAACCAAAGGGTAGCCTCTGCCAGCGCTACCCCAGCTCTCTCCCCTCCAGAACAAAAGGGAAGGAGCAAGAGCTTGGGCCACTCTGACTTTTAAAACGATTGGTACCCACCCTCTCACCCCCAGCCCCGCAGTTCCATTTCTGGCCACAGGGTCTTAAAGAGACAGTAACAAATTTGGGCACAGGTAGATATGGAATTCCACACCATTCTGGGTTACCCAGGACAATATAGAAATGTTCTTCTTGCTGAAAACAGGCTTCTTAGTCTGATAAGTCTTTTTTTAGCATGTTTTTCTTCAGCCTCTCTCTTACTTAAAGGTTAATGCTCTAGAAATACTCCTGAATAAGGATATTCAAATCTAACTAATACTTTTGACAAACTGGAAGTGGTAAAATTGTTAAAGTCCATTTATTAAAATTATTTAGAAATTCCTCTGCTGNCAGTTTGTGCAAGGGAGTAGGGTGTTCACTGCCTCTGGCCAGAGGTTGGTTATGCCATGTACCCGAAACCTCCTCCCCCCACTTCCCCTTGTTTCAGGGGGAGGCTGTCTAAACCTGGTTTCTGTGGGCTGTGGTCTCCCCCACCCCAAACCCAGCCAGANGGGGAAAGAGAGTGACAGAGACAGGTAATAATAAAGAAAATATCACCATCCATGGATCCCAATGATGTTCCCTTGATCCCCTCCATCTGGTCTTCTTGATGGTGAAGGTCCCCTGAAAAGCATAGAATCTGATGGGTTAATATATATTCAGGCCAGGTGGGAATGCCCTGGCACCTCCCCCGGGGTGGGGGGCCANTTTTTGCTGTAATGGGCAAAGCGTCTTCATAACAATGTTTAAGGCATGAACCATTTCAGTTCCTAACATAAGTGAAAAGTGGAGAAATTATAAAACAATTTGAGAGTAATGCTTATCCTTTTTGGGATGGAGATAATGGATAAGAACTAAAGCAGTGCTCTGATCCAAAGGGNCAGATGGTTAAGGAATAAAGAAGCGTAGTAACATCACCCCAGGACACAGTCTCTTGCGGCAGACTCTGGATCTGTTGCATCACTTTGCATCTCATGCAGTTCTGTGGTGCAAAGCCTCTGGGGAGCACTTTGGGGGGTCTTTAATGGATTCTGACACCCCTTCATCTGCCCCTCAGTGAATGTCCCATGGATGGGGCCTTTTTGAGGTTGAGGGTTTCACAGCTGGGCCAGTTTGTGCAAGGGAGTAGGGTGTTCACTGCCTCTGGCCAGAGGTTGGGTATGCAATGTACCCGAAACCTCCTCCCCCCACTTCCCCTTGTTTCAGGGGGAGGCTGTCTAAACCTGGTTTCTGTGGGCTGTGGTCTCCCCCACCCCAAACCCAGCCAGAGGTGATTCTCAGTGCAGCTGCTGGGTTTGGCTTTCTTGTGGACACATTGCTTTCCCTCAGCCTGAGATGACTGAACAATAGTGTCCCCTTTATCTTGTCTAGGCGGCTTAACTAACAATCCAAAGTTCTTCAAGGAGTCTTCTTTACACAGTTTTTGCTGTAATGGGCAAAGCGTCTTCATAACAATGTTTAAGGCATGAACCATTTCAGTTCCTAACATAAGTGAAAAGTGGAGAAATTATAAAACAATTTGAGAGTAATGCTTATCCTTTTTGGGATGGAGATAATGGATAAGAACTAAAGCAGTGCTCTGATCCAAAGGGAGTTGTTGTATCCTGCAGGGATACTGAGAAGGGTCCAGCAAAGCCCACAGCGGAGAAAGACCGCTGGTGGGATGGCTTAAATCCCGAAGCAGCCCCCTAGTCCTCACCAGCCAGGGATCAGTCCCCATATTCTCCACCCTTATGTCCCATACCTGGAAGGTTCCTTTTGAATCATACCCCCATTGGCTCCTACCCCTTAGTCCCTCCCTAGCCCCCACCTATGTACCGCCCCATGTCCGCGCCCCTCGCAACCCCCTGTACTTAAGGGGGAACACGTGGGGAGGGCGCTGGTTCATCTCCGTCCCTGCTCCCGTCACCGAGCCTTTGTTACGGGCTGCACGCCGGAATAAAGCTGCAGAGGACACGCAAATGGGGAAGCCCTCCTGCCTCCTTCATTGCCTGCCGCCGCTGTACTCTTCATAGCGTGTGTTCATGTGCCCTGTAACACCGGGCTGTGTGTGTGTGGCTGCGCCCTCAGATAGCCCTCTGCGCCAAAGTGGCTTCTCCTGGCTGGGGACCCTTCCGAGAGAGGCTGCGGCTGTTCACCATTGCCACGCGCCGCGGCAGGGAGAAGGTAGTTACTGAAGACAGTTGCACATGTATATGTACTTTCTAGGGGATTTCAGGGTTTGAGATGATAATACTTCTCTAGCTGGTCTACACCAATCTCACATTTCAGTAAATCATGAGTTTTCTATATATACATAACTTCTTGTCCTGAAACATTCTTGAATGAATATGTGTCCTTGCGTAATGGATGTATTATAATTAGTATGGTTTTAATATAATAAAATAATTACTGATTCTGTGGAATCACTAATTTTTTTGGTCACTGAAGATTCAGATTCCGCAAAGAAGATAGTTTCCAAGAAAAAAAAATGGATAAACCAGAATGGTTATAGAAGAGATTGCTAGTAAAATTATCACTTTGTGTATTTGACAGAGGTATGCAGATTTTGAAAGCTCTATGGATTCATCACTAAAGGAAATGTAAATAAACTTCCCCTAGATTCATATGGTGTTCACTGAAAGGACATGCTAATAAACAGAGATTTATTATGCTTTCCTCTCTTATCTCTTTTCAGGATGTGTCAAAACTGTATTTTGGAAGAGCAATATTATTATGAGACAATACTTAACTAAGAAAAAAGTTATTGCTTGTCAAACTCTTATTATGTGTTACAAAAATACCCTTATAATTTTTAAACAGAGAGTGAAAAATATATGAATAAAGTTCTCTCTCCTACAATTTTGAAATCCATGATCTCAGGAAAAGAATCTATGAAAAAAAATATAACAACTACCTTAAGACTTTAATTGTTTAAGTGCTCCAGTTCTTGTATTGTTGAGTTTGCAATACATACACTTCAAAAAAATTGGGGCTACATTGTTAAATTAGACTATAAATGTGGTAAGTTATATTAAATCATAATCAACTCAAAACCAAAACTGCTGAAATTTATTAGGTTACTAAAATAAATAGATGGATTTATAGATTTCCATCCACTGTTATTGTGGGTATTTTCTAGCTTAGGTTAAATTACATTTCAGTCCTTACTCTTTTTAAACTTTATTTTTCATGTCTCTCTAAATCATATTTTTATATGTTGTTATATTAAGTTGGTGTCAAGCACCCATGATAGTTTAAATAAAACAAGCCCATTTAAAGTTAGCAAACATTCATTCAGTTTTTCTAAAGGACATGCATAAGTAACCACTTAAGAGAAGTAGTTGAAATTATTTTTGTATATGTATCAAGCATGTCTTAATTTTTACAACTGTGGTATCTAAGCAATTCAGAGACTTAAGATACAAAGACCCTTGAGACAACTAAATGTGATTTTCATTTTGCTGTGTTCCATCAGTAATGAGCTACTTCATTCTTCAGAAGTAATTGCTTACCTGAAACACAACCAGATTGCAAAAAACATTAACCACAATGACAAAAGTGTATGGCCAAACGAAAGGAAAAATACCACATGGCAGAAGGAAGAACCATCAATAGAATTTTTTAACTAACATTACAATAATGCTCCACAGCAGAGTACACAGTTTCTCACCAGAGTGATAAAAGCTTGTCTTCAGAGAATAAGTTCAAATTTGCATCTGTAACTTAGCCATATCTGTGAATCCGGCTGTGCTCCACCATTGGCTATACCTCCTGCCAGCTGTTCCCTCTCACAGAATACAATTCTATTTCCAGTTAAAAGGGAGACCTCTTTATTTCTTCACTCACTCCCTTTCCTCCTTAGCATATGCCCTGAAAACAGGCTGGTAGTGCACAAGGGAGTCGGAGTTGCAGTGGGAGCACCAACGAGGAACATGTTTCCTTCAAGCAGCATCTACAGTCATGGACCAAACAGCCTTGGCTGGGCTCCAGGTCCAAATCTATGCCAAGAGGATTCACATCTTTTTCTGGGTTCCTTGCCATTGTCATATTTTCCTTCCACAGCAATGAACCTACTCACTCCTGTGCATGGAAGATAGGGAAAAAACTTTGAAGATAACTAAAACATCACAGAGCGTATTTTGGCCTACATGTTTTGTCTAAATTTCATTTTATTTATGGTTACAGAGTACAGCAGAATTTGGAGTGGAATATTCACTGCAAAAAGTCCTTCAGAAGGTATAGCAATGGATTTGGAAACCTAAGAACATTCATGGATTTGGAGAAGGTCAAGATATAGAAAGAAAACTTCAAGAGATAACGTGCCAAAAAAAAATTAAGTCAATTAAAATTAACTCATCCAAAGGCATTGGCAGCCTAGCATGTAACAAACAAAAACCATGTGTCTCCATCCATGCCAAACAAATAGATGTTCAGTAGACCTAATTTCCATACTAATCTTAATCTCAAATTTGTTTTAAATGTTGTCACTGGTAGAATGGGAACCAGTTTACTCAATTTTTTTTTGAAATGTGACATTCTGGAAAAATGCAAAGTGTTATATATCATATAACACATGGAAAAAAGATCTGAAGCAATTGTTAGAAGTTGCAGCAAGGGATATTTTAGTTGGGGAAGGGAAACTATCCACAAGATGGCAAGGATTCCTTAAGTGCTGAGGCAGCTTTTCCCCAGGAGGAATTTCTCTGTTATGTAATCTGTATGTTGGAAATTCAAGGTTTAACTGGACAATGCCTTAAACAACCTGACCAATTTTCATGTTGATCCAGCTTTGCAAGTTCTGCAGGACCAGCTGACCTTCAATGGGTCCTTCAAGTCTGAATTTTCCAAAACTTCCTGAAAATACTCTGGACAATTTCTCACTTGTACTTTAAACTAAAGTAATTTTTATCTGTACATGAAATTCCTAAAACTCTTACAAAAACTATCTAAATATACTGGATCCAGCATGAATTAATAAATAATTCTAAGATCTTCCAGAAAGATAATGTAGATAATGACATGGTATGTTCTTCAATACAAACTGCATCCACAGCTGCTTGCAATTAATTATTACTGATGAGTGTTATGGCTCATACCAAAACTGTTGCATTCACAACACTGTCTTGCAATAAATAAACCCCCAATCCTGTATATTCTCAAGTGGATGTACTTTGAGGCTTCAAGGTAAAATTAATGAGAAGTATATGCAATTCTTTGGTTATGAATAACTTAATCAACATATCAACTCACTTTAAAACTTATTTATGTGTAAGGAACAAAATTGCTTTCCATCCCTTGTTGACTGCAACCTTAATTGGCCTGGAGATGGAGTAGAAATATTTTATTAAATAGCCTATCATATAGAAAAATTACAGTTTAGCATTGAATCTGATATGTAAATCCCTGGTTGGTAAGTCTTGTTTAAGCACTAGCAAATTATAAACACATTGAAGACTGCAGCTGATCTTACTTCTTCATGTATAGAACAACTCATGTAAATATTTTGGTCTTAGCTTTTATTCTTCTGTAATCTGTTGGCACTTGCTGATCCACTGCTAATAACAAATTTTAGAAGCCAATAGTGCTCCATAATTCCCAGAAAAAAAATCATATTATATTTTTTAAATTTAACAACTGACCTACTTCATTTTCCTGCTCTCTTGGTTACTTTTGTTTGCATTTCACCCCTTCACTGTGTGCTTAGTGTGATGGATACCCATGGAAAACCCCTGCAGACTGAAATTCTGCGTTTATACACAGAGCAGACAGAACACAATTTGGCTTCTTTGTATCCTTGGTTGTATTACGTGCAAGAGACATACAAGCCATAGGCAGGAGGAAATACCATAAGTGCTTTTGTTCAGTACAGCTTGAGGGAGCTGGGGAGTCATGGCCACTACGATCTGTGAGCAGACCAGGCTTGGCCTTGTTGCTCAAGGGAGATCTCCTCTTACAAGGACATGAGAATCTCACTCTTTTCATGTAAAATAAGCAAATCAGATTATTCCTTTACGTAAGTTTTGTTTATTTTGTTCATTTTGCCCACTTTTACTACAGTGTAGAGATGTCAGGCAGTTTTGACTTTGCTCTGATTTAAAATGAAAATCCACCTTGGATCTTTTGAAAATTAGACTTACAGTTGGTTCTGCATTGAAATGTGACTTTGCAGGTGGCTATTAGACTATTTTCTGAGAGGAAGCAAATTTTTACTCAGCCACGTGAAATTGGAACCCTGGCTGGAGGCCGCTGCGAGTGCACATGAGCACAAGACTGTGTTGATCCTAACCCTAACCCTCACCCTAGCCATCAGTGGCACTTGTGGCCAGGATGCGGTGGAAAATGGCAGTTTTTAGGACAGGGGTTTTGCTTATGAGGCATCTGTCTTAGCTGGCCTGTGTATAGAGCCAAAGTTACCCTTCATGAGCATGTATGCAGCATGCTTAGCCTGTGCGCACAGGAAAAACTTCTAGGGGCTAGAGCTCAGTGAACAGTTTTGTTCATTAAGAAGCTGGCGTTTTCTTCTCCAATGTTCCTCAAGGACCAAAGGATTAATTTATTTCAGGAGTGTATTTTCCATGGTTAGTATAAACACTTCTAATCCTCACACTGAAATGCAAATTCTGTATATAAAAAAATTAATCTGTGGGAGACTTGTCTGGTAAAAGAAATGGTCCCTAGTGACCCATGAGACACATGACAATTACATCTAGTGTAATTTAAGGAGATTTTGGGAATTACGTTCTGAAGCCTGAGACCTTTAGAAAGAGAGTTTTTTTATTTACCTGCTCTTGCTGTCCACCTGATCTTGCTGTCCTTGCTTCTTCTCCAGGTTAGTAGATGTTTCACATCTCAGAATCAATCAAATTCTGTTAGTGGCTTATTGTTTTACTTTTTACTTGTGTCTCTAGAATTCATCTTGAATAGCCTGAATTCATCCTGTCCAAACCTAAGTTGCGGGGGAAATGATGTCTCAAGGGAGAAGGAGCTGTGTCTTCCTCCTGTCCATCGGGAGAGTGCAACCACACGCTTTTACCAAAAGCAGCTTCTCAAAGTTTTTCTTCTTCAGCCAGTAATGCTGACTGTATTAACTTTATCTATTTGCAGAGAAGGACAGGCAGGGGGAAAACAAGCACAGACATCTCACAGCATCAACAGCAAAACACCATACCAGCCACACCTGAACAGGAAGAGAAGCTGCTGGATCCTAGAAATCTGAAACCTTTCCTATTGTCTGAGGAAAGGCCTTGTGCCTTAGTAGCAAAATTAGGTGCCTCAACCACCCTCTAATAGCTGCTTCACTCAAGAATTGGCTCTTTCTCCCACCAGCAACTACCTACATACCTCTTCTGGGAGTTTCTCTTCTGCCTTTTTTTTTTTTTTTGGTTTCCACTCCATCCTGAAAGAGAAATTGCTAAGCAAACACTTCTGCTACTCTTCTGCCTAATAATTTCCAACTTTCCTAGGTAAATATAGAACAAATATTGCTAACATATTCTTTAATGTACTTTCTCCAGTCTCAAGCAACCATGTCAACAAAATCCCAAGTAATGTTTTTTTTTGTTTCATATCAGGACTTCCAGTGATCTGCTTCTGATTCACTGGTGTGGTTTAGGAATGGTACCCCCAATTTAGTGCTCCCACTGAGACTCTCCAAACCACGCTGCCATTCATGCTGCCCCTCCTCCTTTCCCCTGTGGCAGGCTGGAGAGGACAAGTGGAGGAACAAAAGGTAGAGATCATGGGCTGAGATTAGAACAATTTACTGGAAAGAGCAATGACATAAGGCAACGAAACAAAGCAAAAATATTAATAACAAAAATGTCCTAAAGACAGAAAGTGATTCACGTGCAAAATGCTCACAGCAGAGCCTGACCCAACACAACTCCTGACTGCTCCCTGTGGCTTGGAACTGGCATTACCACACCACTCCCTCTGGCTACTGGAACTGATGCTACCCTCCTATTCCCTCCAGGCTGAAACCAGTGCCACCCCACCACTCCCTCCACCGTGCTTACTCAACCAGAAGGAACCCCTTCTCCTCAGAGAAGACTCCCTTCCCCCTCCCTCTGGCAATGTCATGAAGTGGTATTGAATAACCTCCAGGTCCTAGCCATGCTCACTCCTGGCTATTGCAGAAAGGAACCTTGTCCTGGCCTATGCCTACCAACTATATACATACATATGTATATATATATGTACAAATATGAGTATCATTTCCATAGTCAGTAGCCTATGTATTAACGCAGTGTGTGGGGGCTGAATGGACTGAAGCCGCGTTTTTCCCACAATGTCCCTCGTGGAGATGCTTTGGTGGTGCTGCATTAGCACCTGCGCAAGCACACAGTCTCACCCTTGCAGGTAGACACAAGGAGCTACTCACACACAGTTCCACGCGTCCAGAGATGAAGAGGCAAGAGAGATTCTTTGAATGCGAAACCGAGGCGTTTATTGGGGTCCGCGGGGACCACGAACAAACCGCTCTGAAGGGGGGGGGAGGCAGAGAACCCCGAACAATCAAGCGCATGTAGTTTTACCCCAAGGGGTCCACGGGGAGGGGCAGAGCATCAGTAATCAATAATCCAAGGGCTAGAGGGGGAGGTAAGTTTGAATGACAAAACAGGGGCCAATGGAAGAGGGGAGGGGAGGGGAGAGGGGACCAGGGGCCAGTGGGGAGCTGAGGGAAAGGGAACCTTCTGGCACAATGATGTGGGGAGAGACCACTTTTAAAACAGCCTTGAGGGGTGCAGCGTGGACTTAACCACCATGACAATGTGTGTTGAGTTCATTTAGTTCATCATTGTGGGTTCTATCTATCCTAGATGTCTTCCAGGGCTGGAGGGCTGATATGCTGTTGGCTGGTTGCTGCATCAGGAGCTCATGATTGGTATATCTGGAGCATTCATGTTCATTGTCCATGGCAGTTATTACACACAGTGACAGTGTCATTCAACAACCAATATACATATATATATATACAGTTCAACATTATGGGCTGCTCTTACGCAAAAATCAAATTCCCTTGAGGCACACATCATGTCTCCCTGTCCCTCTGCATTACCCACTAAGTGCACCCAGGTCCTTGAGCAAAAACAATCCTGTGGATAGGTTTGCCTTTGCTGGAGGCAGGGCTAATCCAAACTGTCTTCCCTAACACATTTCTCTTATGCACTACAGAGAATTTATCTCTTTTCACAGTACATGGATGTTGGGCCAGGCCCAGCTCGACTGGTAGAACCTCCAGTGTTAACTAACCAGGTAGTCCTTGCTAAATGTAGATCCCAATGTTTGAAGATTCCACTGCCCATTGCTTTTAATGAGGTTTTTAATAGTCCATTATGCTGTTTAATCTTCCCAGAGGCTTGTTCATGATAAGAAATATGATATACCCACTTAACACCATGCTCTCTGGCCCAGGTCTTTATGCATCTATTTTTGAAATTATTCTCATTGTCTGACACAGTTCTGTCTGGAGTGCCATGTTGCCACAGGAGCTGCTTTTCAAGGCCCAACCCAAGATGGTGTTCCAGGCACTGGCATGAGGTATGTTGTTTCCACCACTGTAAGCATGTAGCACTTGCCTTGGTGTGTCTGTGGGAGTGTGATGTAATTGATCTGCCAGACCTCCCCATAACTACATTCTGACCATCGTCCCCCATACCACAGGGGCTTTACTCACTTGGCCTGCTTGATTTCAGCACGTTTCACAGTTACGTATAACTTGGGAGATAGTGTCCATGGTTAAGTCCACCTCTCGGTCACAAGCTCATCAGTATTTTGCATCTCTTCCCTGATGACCTGAGACCCGCTGAGCCAGAAATAACTCACCCTTATGCTGCCAGTACAGATCTACCCGAGACAATATAATCTTGGCAGCCTGATCCACCTGTACATCGTTATCTGAGGACTTGCCCACTAAAAACTGGAGTAGCACTTATCCTTGAAGAATTTCCTAAGGTTGTCATTCTTCCTCTCAACTCACGTACCTGTGCTGCTAGGGCAGAGATGGGTTTTCCACCCCTCTTCATCATGTTCTCTCTGTGGTCATGTAGGTAAAACCTTGTGATGATCCCCTCTTTGTCAAGCAGGGGAGCACTTGCTCAAGTCTGTCAAATCTGTCCACCGTTTTGGACAGTCTTTCTACAGCTCAGGTGCAGGTTGGTAGGTAGGAAAAAAGATGATCTTTATACTGCTGGAGTTGGATAGTCACCTGGAGCATCGTTTGTTCTCCTTCTTTCATTGACATCAATGCCAATGAGTTGGTGTATGACGATAGTGCCCCCCGTGGAAACTTACGCCACGTGGATTATGTACACTGGACCTCATCTGGATCTACAAAAAATTACTTGTCATTTGAATTCTCTCAGGTACTGAATACCATTCTCTATGGTGTTCTACCTGCTTGGGCACACTACTAAATCATTCTTGAGAGAATGCCTTTCATTCACACTTGACAGGACCGGAGCTGCCTCCAGAGGCTGAGAGTTCCTGTCCTCTTCCCAATCCCCTTGTCAGTGCCTACATCCCAGGACAGGGATCCCAGTTGCTTGGCTTTACTACCATGTAGTTTCATATCATGGGCCTTGATATCCCAGAGTCAGAGAAGCCAGGTCACTAGGGGCTAATTTTGCAACTCACCTAGGGATAGGAATTGGGTGATTATCTCTGGTTCTGCGTCTTCCTTCTGCTGTGAAGGCCCTACTTCCTCTTCATCCCTCACTAGGCAAACTGATTTTGTCTTGGATTTGTTCTGTATAGGGGTGACTGCTACTGGCATGGGTTGTTCCTCTGGTTCAGCTGCAGTTCAGTGGCCACAGTGTTGGTCTGCTTTCCTACTCCTATTCCNAAGTGCACCCAGGTCCTTGAGCAAAAACAATCCTGTGGATAGGTTTGCCTTTGCTGGAGGCAGGGCTAATCCAAACTGTCTTCCCTAACACATTTCTCTTATGCACTACAGAGAATTTATCTCTTTTCACAGTACATGGATGTTGGGCCAGGCCCAGCTCGACTGGTAGAACCTCCAGTGTTAACTAACCAGGTAGTCCTTGCTAAATGTAGATCCCAATGTTTGAAGATTCCACTGCCCATTGCTTTTAATGAGGTTTTTAATAGTCCATTATGCTGTTTAATCTTCCCAGAGGCTTGTTCATGATAAGAAATATGATATACCCACTTAACACCATGCTCTCTGGCCCAGGTCTTTATGCATCTATTTTTGAAATTATTCTCATTGTCTGACACAGTTCTGTCTGGAGTGCCATGTTGCCACAGGAGCTGCTTTTCAAGGCCCAACCCAAGATGGTGTTCCAGGCACTGGCATGAGGTATGTTGTTTCCACCACTGTAAGCATGTAGCACTTGCCTTGGTGTGTCTGTGGGAGTGTGATGTAATTGATCTGCCAGACCTCCCCATAACTACATTCTGACCATCGTCCCCCATACCACAGGGGCTTTACTCACTTGGCCTGCTTGATTTCAGCACGTTTCACAGTTACGTATAACTTGGGAGATAGTGTCCATGGTTAAGTCCACCTCTCGGTCACAAGCTCATCAGTATTTTGCATCTCTTCCCTGATGACCTGAGACCCGCTGAGCCAGAAATAACTCACCCTTATGCTGCCAGTACAGATCTACCCGAGACAATATAATCTTGGCAGCCTGATCCACCTGTACATCGTTATCTGAGGACTTGCCCACTAAAAACTGGAGTAGCACTTATCCTTGAAGAATTTCCTAAGGTTGTCATTCTTCCTCTCAACTCACGTACCTGTGCTGCTAGGGCAGAGATGGGTTTTCCACCCCTCTTCATCATGTTCTCTCTGTGGTCATGTAGGTAAAACCTTGTGATGATCCCCTCTTTGTCAAGCAGGGGAGCACTTGCTCAAGTCTGTCAAATCTGTCCACCGTTTTGGACAGTCTTTCTACAGCTCAGGTGCAGGTTGGTAGGTAGGAAAAAAGATGATCTTTATACTGCTGGAGTTGGATAGTCACCTGGAGCATCGTTTGTTCTCCTTCTTTCATTGACATCAATGCCAATGAGTTGGTGTATGACGATAGTGCCCCCCGTGGAAACTTACGCCACGTGGATTATGTACACTGGACCTCATCTGGATCTACAAAAAATTACTTGTCATTTGAATTCTCTCAGGTACTGAATACCATTCTCTATGGTGTTCTACCTGCTTGGGCACACTACTAAATCATTCTTGAGAGAATGCCTTTCATTCACACTTGACAGGACCGGAGCTGCCTCCAGAGGCTGAGAGTTCCTGTCCTCTTCCCAATCCCCTTGTCAGTGCCTACATCCCAGGACAGGGATCCCAGTTGCTTGGCTTTACTACCATGTAGTTTCATATCATGGGCCTTGATATCCCAGAGTCAGAGAAGCCAGGTCACTAGGGGCTAATTTTGCAACTCACCTAGGGATAGGAATTGGGTGATTATCTCTGGTTCTGCGTCTTCCTTCTGCTGTGAAGGCCCTACTTCCTCTTCATCCCTCACTAGGCAAACTGATTTTGTCTTGGATTTGTTCTGTATAGGGGTGACTGCTACTGGCATGGGTTGTTCCTCTGGTTCAGCTGCAGTTCAGTGGCCACAGTGTTGGTCTGCTTTCCTACTCCTATTCCTGAGGGTGCTGTCACCCTATGACCCCTATGGCCCTCCAGGTCCTAGCTACACGCTCCTGGCTGTTGCAAAAATTATCCCTAACAAGCATTGTCCGATAAATAGCAGCCAGAACCCAGCATGTTGCATAACTTCACACCTCTCTGGAACTGCCATAGAATTTTTCTTTCACATACTTTTATCACTTTAACAGGGTCCTGTAGTTGTTCAGGGGTGAAATTCCAAACCATTGAAGGAGAGAAGTCTTTGAAACTGGCCAATGTCCTCTTACATTCCACGTCACTCATGACTATCCACCCATGGGGCAAATCTCTGAATAAGCTCCATAGAAATCTCTTTTGTATCTCTAAACATGCTGTGGACTAGGGATACCTCACAGAACTAGCAACAAGAACATGCTTTCCTTAACATCCAAGGGAAATTCAAAATACTCAAAAGCTGTTGTAATAGGCCAGAAGGAGCAAAAGCGGGTAAAAAAAGCTGTGGAAAATCATCCTCCTCTGTTCTCCCCACAGACTGGTTATGATTATTAATGGACTCCCCACAGAAGAACCTGAGGTAAGGGTAGGAAAGCAACACTGAACACACAACCAAAATGACCCTCATTGCCCTTGATGTTATTAAGTCATAAGTATATATCACACAGTACAGCAACAAAGCAATCCTGATCCCTGTACTGAAAAATATCATCACAAGGAGGACACGCAGGGGATGTATCCAGAGTTAGGTACCACACCCACATGAACAGACCAAGCAACATTGTGGCTGCTGCTCCATCCCTAATACAACAGATACTTAAATTTGTTTACAACCCACTCTGGGCAGATCTGTTGTTATCTCAACCTTTTGTGCCTCACATTGGGCACGAATGGTACTCCCCATTTTAGTGCTCCCACTAACAGTCTCCAAACTACGCCGCAGCTTGCTCACTTCCCCTCCCCCTTCCTTGTCCTTGCAGTGGGGTGGAGAGGACAACTGTTGGCACAAAAAGTAAAAATAATGGGTTGAGATTAGAACAATTTACTGGAAACACCAATGAGATAAGAAAACGAACAGCAACAGGAACTATACTAACAAGAAAGGTGTACAAAAGAAGAGAGTGATTCTCATGCAAAATAATTACTGCACAGCCCGACTTGCCTTCACCCATGCCACTCCAGCTTCTCCCTCTGGCTTGGAACTGATGCCATCCAACAACCACTCCCTCCAGCACAAAACTGGCACTGCCCTACTGCTCCTTCCAGTTTGGAACCAGTGCCATCCCCAAGGTTTCCTCTGCCATGCTTAGTCTAACAGAAGGAATCCCTTCTTCTTGGAAGAGACTCCCTTCCCCCCACCTCCAGCAATGACAGGAGGTAGTATAGAATAATCTCCAGGTTTTAGCCATGCCATCCTTGCTACTGTAAAAATTAATCCTTTCCAGGCTGGAACCAGGACATTCATATCAAGTTCAGAGGAAAAACATTCACAATAATATTAGCTATTTTATTAGTCTCTACTCACTCCTTCCTTCCTCCTAACCAGGTCACTTGAGACAAATGTGATTCTTTAGGGGCTGGTTGGCTAAGGTAGCAAAAAAATACATATCTGATATAAATTTTGAAACCAATTAAAACTGTAATGACTTACTTCTGGTTTCCAAAGCAGTGACTACAAACTAAGCCTGGATGATGATTTCCAAATGCTAGAGAAAAGTGTTTGCCAAAGACCAGCAGTGTTGACAGCAGGAGGTCACACTTTGCCACCTCTTCACCAGTCTCATAACCTGCTCATAAAAACTTGTCTCTGGCTTTTTGCTTATTGACTGTTTGCATTAGCTCAATTAAACCTGAGCTTTCTGAGTCACGAAAATGAGTCCTAAATAAAAACTTACTAATGTCATCATAGCAGCAGGTGCTCTATAATATGAAAATTACCGATCTTTTGTTACCAATCTTTTATACTACATGCCAAAAATCTGGCTGAGGTGGCTTTGCTCTTTTAAATATTCACCTTTTTGGCACAGTTTGCAAGGTAATATCTGCCAGGCTCAGACATGGACACAGAGTATCTCTCAGGTCTGTGCTGGCTCATGTCTAGCATCACAGACAATTTTTTCTGAAATCAACTGAGCATCCTGTGTACACAATTTTCACACCCAACCTAGTTAAAGCTGGCAATTACCTAAGATAGTATCAGTTATAGTGTGCATAGTGCCAGGCTAAGCACAGCCGGATAAAAACATATAACACAAATAATGCTAAAATAAATACAGAAACACGGACTTTAGTATTTTTGGGATTATTCCAAGGCAATCAGGTCTCTGCAGGCAGTTTCTTCTGCTCTTATTTCACTTCTGCATGCAGATGTTCTCACCAGGGCAAAATTAATCCCTCATATCACAGGCACACTTTTCCTCAGGAAGCGTATGCAGAAAATGATACTTCTGCACAGGGTGAGATTGCATCAAGAGAACAATATGTATTTCCTCTGAAAAACAGAATCACAGACTATTGTGAGCTGGAAGGGACCTGCAAGGACCATGGAATCCAACTCTTATGTGAATGGCCACTACAGGGATTGAACCCACTAACTTGGCATTGCTAGCACCATGCTCTATCCAACAGAAACCTTTCTGTCTGTGTTGGTACTGTCAGAGAAACAGGATGAGGAACATGGTTCAGATACTTACCAGTAACAGGTGTTACAGCCACACTTCCAGAGCCTAATCCCAAACCCAGTAAAATTATAAGGGTTTCAGTGAAAGAAATCAAGAAAAAAATAAGATGAGGGTGTATATATATTATAGTTGCATTGGAGAGCTAAACCAACAATGAAAATCTTTTATGCTAATGAGTTTATGTACCCAAGAGCATACATAAACAGACATAAACCAACATACAACAACTTGGAAAAACAGCATATTTTTTTAAAGTCTGTTAAATGCATCATTAATAAGATATAAGAGCACAAAAGTTAAGATAAAAATTTACATCCTTTTACTTCACCCTCATAAAATGCCTTACTTTAAAGTTAGCCATCCCTTTGATGACATGACTGACTTCTTAAACACATAAATATGCTATAAGAACAACTGCGGTTCAGACAAAACATGACATCAGCTGTTTTTTTTATTACCACTCACCTATGAGAGAGAAAAAAGAAATAAAAAAAGGTGATAAACTGAAAGTGACATTGCTTTATNTCTTTTCCTGAACCTGGTGGGGGAGGGGCGGCAGTGCCCGGCTTTGCTTTGAGGAGACGTCCTTTTGGACATCTTTCCTTGAGATTGGCCCAAACCGGGACACATGTTTATAGACTTTCTTTCTGGTAGATTGTAGGGATTTAATGCAGTCTCTACTGTGATTATAGTAATTGATATTGGGTGCAGAATAAACAACAGGGACTTGAAAAAAGTAACCTGACCATGAAGAACCATTCTGTAACCTTTTCTCCCTGTTTAGCAGTTTCCATTCCCAAGGACAAAAATTTATGGTAGTGATATACAAACTTTAATATCTTAGGGTATAAGCAACTGTCCAAGATTCTGCAAACCTATTCTGAGAAGCAGAAAAAATAGCTCTGATCACACAAATCTTTTACCTGTGGTATCTTTCTGTTGTTCAGACCCTAAGTGTCCATTTACACAGAGGATGAGTTTGTTATGAGTGTCCTTTTGACACCAGTGAAGCAGGCCAGATCATATATTCAGACTTTCAATGGCAACTTACTAGAGAGCATGCAATTATACATATATATTACACACTACTTAACATTGCAGAGGTACACATGGTCACATGGAGAACATCCTCATTTTGTGTTTCAAAGCTGGGACTTGGCCCTGATGCTGACACCATTTTTGGCTGGTAAAGCTGCCTGGTGATCGCTGGTGGTGGGCAGCCAACAGCAGTCACCTCTAACATGGTCACAGGCTGCTGTGGAGGGTGTCCATCCATTCCCTCAGCAGCAGTGTGAACAGCTAAGCTTTGATAAGTGATAATGGAGGAGGAAGACAAAATTGGATACTTATATTGAACATGGTGAACGACAGACTTTAGTTTGACATGTAGAGCAGTTCCCTTCAATACAAAATCACAGAGAAATATCAGAAAGGCCTTTCTAAACTTTTACACCGCTATTTGCAGGTGCTTGCACCTGTCAAAAGTCCATCTTTGTCAAGGAAAAGATTTCTGTTTCCTTCAGAAAAACTTGGTCTAATATGAATAAAAATGTTTTTTCTAGCAGCTGAAAAATTTGTGGTTTGCTTAGCACACAGAGAACAATACTCTGCTGTGGGATACATGCTGATAAGACACTCAGTTATCTGGCCTTTCCTTAATATTGAGGGCCTTCATTATGCATCCTATCAACAGCTCTATGCAAAAGCAAGGCCTTTACACTAGATTTAAGGATGATTAAGTATTCTTCAGGAATAGTAATAGATAAGGTGGTGTACCAATTTTTAATTTTGAGCATTATCTAGAGAGGAAAATAATAGGTGTGATACCGAGGAAAAGTCAAGTTTAGGTTTAAAATTTAATGAAAAACCATTCATGTTCCATGGAAAGCTATGATCTGTATTATTTTCTGGAGTTCAAAAGTAATATCATTCAGTTGACTTTTGCAAATATCGAGGATTATGAAGTACTGTATAAAGCAGCTGAGACCTCCTTTTCAATATCACACCAAAATCTGCATATACTCAGCATGGTAAGAGGTGCAATTAGATGCTTGCTCTTGTGAGTAGCTGTTTGTGTTATCATCTGCTGATTTAAAGGCATCTGTTCTTCTGCAGTCCATCATCTACAGCTAATATTCACTATATTAGAAATACAGCCTCCTTTGTATACACAACATATGTAATCCCTTGTTTTTGTTGCTTATTCCAATGTTGGTATCTGATGTACTAAGGAAAACACACTGCTGAAATTCTTACCACATACATAGGAACAACATGAAGCAAGTATACTTTTTGATCAGTGGAGGCTAATGTGTCTTTGCATCTGAATAAACCTTTTGCATGATAAGCAGACAATTGTATGAAATTGCATCCAGTTAGTTAATAGCCTTTTCCTGTGCTGTTTCAAATGCTGAATCTTCTGTTACATTTAAGAAGGACTAGGCTAGTGCAATAGACCTGTTAAAAATTATTTTTTATGATTATTCACCCTATTTGGACAAACAAAGGGAAATAAACTGAATGGAAAAGTGCTTAGTTTGTGTTCAAAAGATTATGTAAATTCTCGTAGATCATAGTGCATATTTTAATCCAACTTTCAATTCTCTTCTTATTCCCGTATACCTTAGAATTGCTAAACAGTTTACTGCTATGATTTTGCTTGATCATGTTCTGCTGGCTGACAACTCCTGGTTAACTAACGGGTCTTCAGCTGAAGTTAGGGTCCCAGCTCACCAGGTGTGTGTCCTGAGCCCTTCAGCTCTCATTCTGGTGAGTTAAAAATTGCGTGGAGAAAATCTGGAACCTGAAAAGAGCTTCAGCAACTGACCTGTATTTAATCCTTAGACGAAAGGTGTTTCTCTCTAGCATGTCTGTATTTCAAACCTGAGCCTTCAAAACTTTGATTAACCTCGGGAGCCTAATGCTTGAATCTCTACATGATGAGATTAGAGTGTAAGTTCCAGAGAGTAGAGTTGTAAGAGTGCAGTTGCTCCTGTTTTCTGGGAAGAGCAAACACCATGGTTTTCACTTGAAATGCAGCCCTTGAAAGAAGTTACAGAACACACTGCAAACTGCATCAAATGCAAGGCCAGTTTTCCATAATTTAATCTGTGAGATAACTGACATTACAGTCAGGATATATAACAGAGAAATTATACAGTACAACAGACATTATCAGTGATGAAAGTGTTTTTCTGGTTATTATTCAGGAGATCTACTAAAATGAATAAACATGTTTTCCCACTGGGAAGATAGCAAAATATAACAAACATTTTTTTTTTCCCCATTAACTGTGTTATTGTTGAAGCATCATTTGGCTCCAGGACTTTCCCAAAGACATTTGAAAACCTGCCTTTCAGTGAGTAAGTGTTGGGTAGGTAAGAGGAATTCAGAGGCATACCCTGGAATGTGTCACACCCGGGAATGCGTCACACCCTGAGAATTCTCAACCTCCACCACAATGCACAAGCATCCAATTTTAAAAAGGGGAAATCCACTACAAATAGCATGAGCATAATTTTATTTCTTGAATGAAGCAGATGTTGTTGATTTTCTAACGGATATATTCTATATATAAAATTTACATGTATACTCTTTCTGTTCTAATGACAGTCCCTTTTCCCCCTGATTTTAACTTCACTGTTGCACTGTGCTCTCCAATATGATTTAAGTAAATTCACTATCAATGCTTTGATAATTAACACCTTTGATATGAAGGCCTGAGTCTGCACTGACTCCCTTTCTCTAGGATGGCCTGACTGAACACCAGAAACAGAGGGGAAATCTCATTTTTTGTCTGAAGGTTAATCTCTCTCATGTCCCTTACCTCCTATGTTACCCAACTAAAATGCTTTGCTGGTTTTGCATGGGCAAGTTAATTTTTTTCACAGTGGCTGGTATGAGGCTGTGTTTTGGATTTGTGCTCAACATAGAGCTGATAATATAAATAATTTTATTATTGCAGAGTGTCTTAGTTTACTGTACTGCTTTGGCATGGCCTGGTTTTGGGTAGCAGGGGGGCTGCAAATATGGCTCCTGTGAGGAAGCTGCTGGAAACTTCCCACCATGTCCAACAGTGCCAATGGCTATTGGCTCTGAAGATGATCATGCTCCTGGCCAGAATTAGGCCAATGAGAGAGGCTGGTAACACCTCTGTGATGACATATTTAAGAAGAAAATCAAAACAAAGTCACAGGGTTTTTGCTTCTGGTCATAGAAGAGGAGGAGGTGAGAATATATGATGGAAAACAACATGGTGACATCAAGGTCAGTGGAGAGGGAGGGGGAGGAGGTGCTCCAGGCACCGGAGTCAAGATTCTTCTGCAGGCCATGGTGAAGACAATGGTGAAGCAGCTGTGCCCCTGCAGCCCATGGGTCCATGGGGAATGCAGAGATCCACCCACAGCCCGTGGGGGAGGTGCCCACGCCAGAGCAGGTGAATGCCTGGAGGAGGCTGTGATCCAGTGGGAGACCCACTGGAGAGAGAGGGCCCCTGCTCCCAGGCTGGAACAGCCTGTCCTTGGAGGACTGCACCCCATGGAAGAGTGACCCACGCCGCAGCAGTTTTGGGAGGACTGTTTGCCCGTGAGAGGGACTCACACTGCAGCAGGTGCAGTTGGACAGCTGCTCCTGAGAGTGGACCCACACAGGGGAAGTTCCCGGAGAGCTGTCTCCTGTGGGAGGGACCCCATGGCCACACAGGGAAGGACTCTTCTCCTGGAGCAGTGGAAGAAAATCTTGATGATGAACTGACCAAACCCCCCTGCCCTGTCTCCCTGTGTTGTTGGTGGGAAGGAGGGAGGGCCTGGGCGGGGGGGAGGGGGAAGGTGTTTTAAGGGCTTATTTTATTTCTCATTACCCTCCTCTGATTCTGTTAGTAATAAATTTCACTTAGTAATCAAGGTTGAGCCTGTTTTGCCCTTGAAATATTTCTCCCACTCTCCTCATCTCACCCATGAAGCCTCTGGTTACCCTTTTTCCTCTTTTCCCTCCTTTTGCCCAGCTGTGGCAGGGGACAGTGAGCGAGCGACTCTTGTGGGTGCCTGGCATTGGGCCAGTGTCAAACTATGACAGTTACAATGTAAGATGTAAGCAAAAGTATGTATTCTATTACCATCTACGTAAGCTGTTAAAACAGGTGGGTTGGTGTTCTTTATCTTTTCCATGAGTCAGCCCTGGTAACTCTGCTAATGGGCCATCAAGCTCTCACTGCATGACTCATAAAATTACACCATCTCATTGTGAGATGCTCCGCCCAGGGGGAGGAACCAAACATTCTTACCTGTATGTAGTCAGAGGCTCAGAACACCATGAGTAGCTCTATCCATTGGATTCCCAGAGGACAAGAGCTCCATAACTACCATTGAACTTTCAGAGCAAGACCAGACCCTTCTACAGGATCACTGCTTTGACAGAACCACATCCATCACTACAACAGGACTGCAGCCACCACCCTGACCAACAGGGTGCGAGATCGTATTCCATTTAAGCCACTGTTTCTGTATTATTGCTTTTATTTTAATTTTCCTATTAAATTGTAGTTCTGACTTGGAATCTCCCACTGGTTTGCTTTCAAACTAGTGTACAGAGCAGGGCTTAGAGAGCCAAGGCCTTTGCTGCTATTCATACTGCCACGCTGGCAAGGAAGTTGGGGGTGCATGGGAGGTTTGGAGGGGACACAGCTGGGACAGGTGACCCCAACTGACCAAAGGAGTATTCTAGACCATATAACATGCTCAGTATATAAAGTGAAGGGAAGAAGGAGGAAGGGGGAATGTTTGGAGCAATGGTGTTTGTCTTCCCAAGTAACCACTATGTGTGATGGGGCCCTGATCTCATAGGAATGGCTAAATGCCTGCCTTCTCGTTGGAAGCAGTAAATCCCTGTTTTGCTTTGCCTGTGTGTACAGCTTTTGCTCTCCCTGTTAAACTGTCTTTATCTTAACCCACGAGTTTTTTACTTTTAACCTTCTGATTCTCTCCCTGATCCAGCTGGTCGGGGGAGTGAGTGAGCAGCTACAAGGTGCTTGGCTGTGGGCTGAGGTTAAACCACAATAAATACAATACCAATTTACTTCCCAACAAAAGCAAAGAAAATACTTGAAATGTTTGATTTAAGACTTTCCTTAGTATCAGGCATGTAGCATTGCAGGTTTTACCTTCCACTAGGCCCAAGGTTCCATGGGCAAATGTCAGAAAGGAATTTCTTTTCATTAATAAACTGAGAGTGGTATTCTATAAAAGTTAGAGGCAGCAGATTTTGAGAGACAATAATTCAATCTTCCCATTTACTGCACGTTTTCCTCTCATCTTTACCAGAGAACTGTGTTATCAAATATGGACAACATTTTCTATTAAATAAAAAATATGGACAGTATTTTGCTGAATTTGAATGCTCTTTATATGATCAAAGAAAGGGTAAGCTTGGAAGGTCCAACGAGGCTGATGTTCTAATTCTCAGTTAGGATGTGAGATAAGAGCATTATTTTTTAAACTGATACTGACTCATTTTTTCTTTTCTTCCTTCTTTCAACCTCTGAATTCGTTTCATATCAGCAGCAAAAAGAAGCAGAATTTCAGAAATTTTCCTATTGTCCACCTTAGCATATTTGGTGATACTTGTGAATGATGCCTTATACAAGTATGCAAATCAAATTTTGATGTCTTGTAATGCAAACATGAAAGACTGATATGCCTAGAGTTCCTGCAGTTTAAACTAAACCAATACTGAAGCAGTTTATTAATTAATTAACCAGCAACCAGGGAATTAAACATATGCAATCCATATCAGGAAGGCAAAAGATAATCAAACACTAGGCTCTTATAAAAAGTTCATATGCACCTGCCAGTTTCACAGTGCCCCTCAGCACCTCACCTGAGAGGCTGTGCTGGCAGATGTGCCCCAAAACCTGGGCATTACCAGCTTCCCTGTCAGCAGCTCTGGGTCCCTCGTGCTGCAGATGCGGATGTGGAACTGCATGTGCCTGTCCCACTGCCCTTGACCTACATCTCTCTTTGTCTCAAAATCAGCCAACTGCAATTCCCTCATGCCCAGATAACATGGTTGACTGTAAGGAAACTTCCCTGTCAAAGCATCTAGGAGCCAATCTGGCAATCACATCTGCACTACCTGAGCTGGGACCAAGAATCTTTTACAGCAGGAGACTCCAGTGAGCCGATGGGTGCCCTGCTTGATTCTCTACACATTCCACACTCACACAATCAGACAAGGTCTCCCTACTGGCTCAGCACCAGGCTTCCCCTAGTACAGTCTCTGAGGTCTGTATCCTTAAAATAATTTAATCCTGTGCAGTAACAAGAGCTTAAGATGGGTGCCTCCTGACCCTGGGGGTTTTATACACTCACTGTCTAAGCACAGCCAAGTTTGGGGCCATTGGCACCTGCCTTGTCTCTGAGTGTCCAGTCACCTGCCCAGAGCCACGGGTCCCCAGGCCCTTTGTTATGTCAGCACCAGTTCACAGCCTCTTGTCTCAGGCTCCTGACACCTAGAGCTCAATCTGCAGCTTGTCCTGCAGCTGCAGACCTGAGCACTACCTGCTCTAGCACACTAGAGCTACCTGCACTAAATATATTTCTCAACATTGACATTCATCATCTTTTTAAAGTATGATTTTGGGACAAATGTTCTTCCCATGACAATTGACTTGACCCCTTTGTGGTTCTCTCTTAGCAGCAGTTGGATTCCAGGAGATTTTGTCAAGGGTGGGCTGCATGAGAACAGATTTACATGGTAAGGTTTATAATATAGCTTATCTTTAAAATCTATCTTATTTTTTTTTGGTGAGTTTTACAATTTTATTTAAATAAAGTTTGAATTAAAAGGATCTTCAGCTTTTGACCAATGCTTTTTAAAGATTGTAGGCCAAACTCTAGTAGGTGAGGACTGAACCTATTTGACTGAATAATTCTAAATGAGTAATTCTAAAAGCTGTTTTCCAGACGAAGCATATATGAGCAGAATGCACTGGACAGTGCTGCAAAGCAGAGTTCAATACATAGAGTGAAGTGCCACATCTCCTGCAGTCAGTGTGTGTTCCAGAAAAAATTTGCCTGGAGAGCCTCCAGCCAATGAAAGGGTAGTTTATTACCAATCTTCTGCTGCAGTTCTACGTATTTCCTGGGCTTAAGCATTTTCTGCTCTATGAGACCTGATGAAAGCTTCAGGCACCAAACCTAATAGCAGTGGGGTGGGGTTTTTTTTTAGCTCTTTCATTGAAATACAAGGAAAGGGTCTACTGGAATCTGCATAAATCTGCTTCCAAGGTTTGTCTATACTATCTTGTTCTGGTCACATCTGAGTATTATGTCCATTCATGATACATTCTTTGAAAAAGAGACACTTTCCTTCATATTTTCAGTTTGCACTTTTTCAATGAGACAGAACAAGGAGGTGGAGGTTAAGCTGCTGCCTTGCTTTGACATATATCTCTGGGAAGTGCTGGGGGCCCTATAGGGGAAACATCATTTTAAGTGCTGTGCATTCATGGGAAAAGCCAAAAGGTGCCCATATGATAGTTTAGATTCACGCTAAGTTTAAATGTGAGTTTTCATCCCATGGGCAGAGGTAATAGCACATGGCAGTCAGTGGAAATTGTTAGTCACTGGGGTTAAGAAATCTCTTCATTGCTTTCCTATGCGTATTGTGAGTGTCCTTTTTCCTCAGTCCTCTTTTATGCCTCCTCCAAATTCATAATCTTTCCCCCAATATCCTCTATATTCATTTTCTGACACTTCTCAAGCTCCTTCCTGTGATACCAAAATTAACTAGAGTTCAAACTTTCTAACACAATTTGAAGTGTTAGAAAGCAGTCATTCTTTTATTGCAGCATGCCCTTCCAAGAGGCTGCTGTAACCAAGAATCTCCATCCCTGGGAGAGCCTCCACTCTTTCAAGGATGTCATTCCATCAGAGATCCTTCATCCATGCAAACACCTCAGTCTGTCAAGAAATCCTCCATCCTTCCAGGAGCCTCCACTCCCTCTGACAGCTTCCAGCACTCTGGGAACCTCATTCCTTTGGACAGTCTCCCTTCTTCCAACAGCCTCCCTCCCTCCCTCCCTCCTTCTCAGAGTCTCCCCATCTCTGAGAACCTGCATTCCTCTGAAAACCAGCACCTTCCAAGAGCCTCCACTCCCTCTAAGAGCACCCAACCCTTCAAGATTCTTTGTCTTCCAAGATCCTCCCTTCCCTCCAAGTGCCTCAGTCCCTCTGAGAGCCTCACTCCTGAGTGTCTCCATCCCTCCCAGAGGCTCAGTGAGACCTGCTGGACTATGGACAGAGAAGACTTCATGGACAGGTCTCCCTTCTCCCTTGGAGCCAAGGATATCAACAAAATTGGTGCATCCCTGAGCATTCATGTGGCCAGGAAATCCCCAGAAGTAAAAGTGGGAGCCCAGCCCAATCAAGGCCCGATCAAGGTGCACGTGGCAGAGCAGCAAGTGTCCTGGAGTCACCAGATTTCACCCCACAGCTCCCAGGATGCTGCAGCTGTGCCACCTGGGAACCCTGTGCTTGGTGGCAGAGATGATCCCCAAGAAACAAAGGAGGTTATTCCATTCCCAGGAAGCTCCCCTGAGACAACCACTGAGTACCAGGAAGGCATTTACAGTAGCAGGTCAGGTCTTCTGAGGAGCAGAAGGTGTCAAATAAATTAGGATTTTCCCAAAAAGATGTTTGAGTGTTCCCACTGGTGTGGATTTGACTGGGATACTGTTCCTTTCTTTCCAGGAACTGACACAGTGCTGGATTTGGATTCAGGATGGGAATGCTTTAGATCACACATGGGTGTTTTGGTTGTTGCTGAGCAGGTCTTGCCCTCCTCAAGGACTTTGCAGTGTCCCATGGGACAATCCAGGTTTTCCATGGGGAAGGGTGGGATGAATGTTGAAGATGGAGGTAAAGAATGTATTAAAAACCTCTGTCTTGTCTCTATTCCTATTTGTGAGATGACCGTCTACATCCTGGAAAGGGCTGATATTATTTCTACACTGCCTTTTGCCGTTAAGATAGTTGAAAATACTATTTTTCTTGTGCCCCACATTTCTGGCCACCTTCATCTCCAGTTGAGCTGTGGCCGCACCAAATTTCTCCCTACAGTGACAAGCAGCATCTCTGTATTCTTCTCCTGTCTCCTGACCTTGCTTCCACTGGGCACATAGCTTCCTATTCCATCCTCTTTCCCAGAGAAGATGCCTTCTGCCTCGCCTGCTTGATGTCTGACATTTGGGAATTGCCTGCTCCTGGGCCCTTAGGAGGTGATGTTTCAAAAGTGACCAGCACTGATGCACCCCAACATCTGCAAAAACATTTTCCCAGGGGACTTTACTTACTACTTCCCTGAGCAGCCTGAGGTGTCCTCTCCTCATGACCAGAGTTGAGGTTTTGCTGGCACTTTTTCTCTGATTAGAGATTTTAAACTCAATTTATTTGTGGTCGATGTGGCCAAGACAGCCACCAATCCCCACCTGGCTCGAAAACACACGTTTTCTAAGGACTATACACAGGTTTAATGTGAGTTTACCCCCAGCGTTTGTGAAGGCATGCAGAATATGTTTGGAACTGCTCTGAGGAGTAATTTAATTCCATGTTGTGTTTTGGGTCAGATTTCTCAGATGTGATATTTTCTGTGTCTCTGAATTATTTTCAGTTGTATAATTCTTAGCCACTTTCATGCATGGGGGATACAACTTACTACAGTGGGTATTGTCCATTAGTTTAGCTATGTGAATCTGAAGTTAGAATACCAGTCTTACCTGAATCTTTACTTTGTATGCTACTCAGCAGCAACAAGAGGCAGGTTATTTATTTCAGATTCTCATGCAAACAGCTGAAGCTGTTTCAGTGGAAATCTCTATTGAATAAGACTTGAAACTGTATCATTCCTTTATTACTCAGGTCAGACTACTTTTTCTACATCATTGTTCATCAGATCAAGAGACTTGTCTGTTCAGTTTTGAAGGCAGTCTGAACAATACAGAATTTTACAGTTAAACTGCATGCTGCTTTTTAAAATGTATAAATTAAGAAGAAATAGTTTCATAATTTAAAAAAAATCACTTTTCCCCAAACCTTCACAATGTTATGAAAGTAGTATTAGTTTAGATGTTGTAAAATGAGGGTTCAACTAATATAACTTAATACTACCTGTCCTCCCCCTTTCCCTTGTGTAAGGTTGTGAAATAATTTTCACTAAGCACATTTGGCAAATTAAAGTTCATCCAGAAGGCAATATGGAGAAGAGCTCAGCTAATAATTTTACTACAGACTAAACCTTCATGTAACTGCATGAACAATTTGCAGAATATAAAAATGTTAGGCATTCAGCCCTTAAATTTTGCACAGGGGTTTTCATACAATTCAGATTCTTCTTTTATATTATTCCTAAACACAGCATTTGAATCCAAAACAGTTCTTGTCAAACACCAGTTCATTACATTTCAATATAGGAAATGCCATTTCAAATCTCTTTAAAGATATAAAGCAGATTATTGTAATGTTGATGATATGCCAAATTTGATAGGATTGAACCTACTCATAAAATCATGTCACTGCCTGACAAAGATAAGTCAAATACACAAATGTGCTTCTTTTTTAATCACCACAAATATTTCTTGTAGATGCAAATCTTAAAATCATAACCTGACAGAATATTCACAGTTTAACTCTGTCATTAAACAGAAAGATTTGCTTCACTGGATGGAGAGAAGATCCTTAGATTGTAAACTGCCAGAGAGTTTTCAAAAGTCTGATTTAAAGTTCACCATTTACACTTTTGTCCTCTATTACTATCTGGGAACATAACAAGCCTCCTACTGAGGGAGGTTACTGATATGTCTCATTAGGTACATCCGCATCAGCATTTCAGTTCACATGAGGACCATACCGTTAATGCGAATATCTGAATCACCTGCCCTCATGCTGCATAGTTTACATAGCAGTGTCAACTCCTAAGACAACAGCTGGATTTGTTTTAAATGTAATTAAATCATGGTAGTTCTCCAAAGGAGGCACCTACTGCTGATGGGAATTCACTCCATAGGACCAGGTAAAATAATCCAAAATATGATCCCTGAAACACATCAAGATCATATGAAATGCCAATGTTGGTGCAGTAACCTGTACTCCTGCCTTTGACAGGTGCTTGTACCAAAGCTTCAGAGGGTGCATCAAGAATACTGATAGGACATTCTCTGAAGTCCTTTCCCTAAGACTCTCCCACATTTATGAATTCTGATCTGTACACCATCCTACAGCAAACTGCTTAATGTCCATGTTTACATTATCAAAGAGATTGTGAAAAGGTGACAGAATGATTAAGGTCAAGACAGCAGGAGCCATCAAGATGGTGAGAAGAATCCTGAAGAGGTTTGTGGGGAAAAAGGTATATCAAGGACCACTGAACAGTTTTGGATTAACTCTCCTGTATCAGTTGATTATATTCCTAACATTCACAGAAGCTTTGAATATCTGAGTCCTTAACTCTGCCAAAAAATTTGACTTAAATGGACCAACAGGACCAAAACTTTATTCAGCAGATAAGAGAAAAAAAAGCACACTTCCCAAGAAGCAGCTACATACCTAGAAACTGAATAATTATCTTGCCTAAAAAGACTTTTAAAAAAATTAAGACAAATAAATACTTTCATAGTTTTAAATACTTAAGCTGAAAAGTTAGAATATTAAAAAACCCCTCTAATTTCCCCACTTCCTTTTTTTTTTTTAAACCTTAAGAAATTGCCAAGTAATAAAGGTAAGATCAAACAAAACAGCTTTGCACTACTTATGCCATAAGACAGGAGAAAAAAATTTTAATGAAACGGAAACATAGGCAATTTAAATTTTAAACAAATAAATTGAGTAAATTTAAATTTTATAGACTGTCTGTGAGGTAAAAATACTTAGTGTAACTGAATCAAGATTTATTCTGGTATTCACAAAAAGATATTATTTTGCATTCAATTAAACTGCTAAAAACCATCAAAATACTCATCGTTATAATATAAAATCCTTTATTTTCCTAAGAATTTAGTTCAAAATAAAATTTCTCTTTATATTGGGCAATCAAAAGCTTTGGAAATAGTATTAAATCTTATTTCAATGTTCAAGCAAATCTCTGACAACTGGTACCAGAAAATCAACTAAAAATGTAGGAATTTCCACAAATACTAAAAATCTGTTGCCATATTCTTTGAAGCATCTGATTATGATCTTTTGTCAGTGATAATAAAGGATGCTAAAAAGATAATCCATTGTAGTTTCTATGTTCCTCCAAATTTCACAATTCCTCACCCTGCCAGTGCTGTTGGCCAGCCAGCCTTGATGTCTTTTTCTCTGGTCCTAGAATCACAAGCCAGACAGTTAGTGTGATAAAAAGGGGTTACCATTATAAAAGGATCCTTAGGTGCACAAATTGTCAGGTGGAAAATGCCAAAGATGCACACCCCGCATACCATGTATACAATTTTATAGATTTCACAAATCTGCATATCTGTCAAGAGCCTCCAATTAGAAGCACACTCGGTGAAGTCATGCCTCCCAGCTCTAGCACCTTCTAAATCCTCCCCCATCAACTGAGGACTAAACCCTGTTTATAAAAAATATGTCTCAAAGAGCTGGTCTCAACCTTGGTTTCTAAGAATAACCAAGATAGCATAAGGGTCCTGGAATTTGTTTTGTCTTTCTGTCTAGGAAAATACTGAAGTTAAGTCACAATAATAGACTACGGAGCTACAAATACATGTGTAAAGAGTACAGAGAATATATAAAAGAAAAAAGGCAAAAATCAAGATGGCATCAGTTTCGCCAAGATGTTAATTTGTTGTGATCAGTTTGATATGTGCATTGGGAAATATTATAGATTGTATATATATCTACACAGCTGTGCCTGTTCTGTCCAATAATGTCCTGTTGTCCTTTTGTTAAGATTTGTACTATAAAAATACAGATATTTTTATATCCAGAGCTCAGAGGAAAACAAGTATGAATGTAACAGACATAATGCTTATATCACAATGTGTAATCAAGATGAGCTATTAGTTGTCACAGATTCTCTTTAAAAACATTTCACATTCAGCCCCAAGCAGTATAGACTCTGAAGTGCTGACAGGATAAAACTGCATTATTAATGTTGCATAAATCCCATGTAAACCAAGACAGCCTCAACCCTCCTAGCACACCATTTTGGAGAGTAGAAAGAACAAATTCCATGTACTTTAACTACCATAAAACTAAAGTTGTTGTATCAAAAAGGGAACAACATCTTAATTACCACTCAGCCTGTTTGATCTTCAACTGCATGGTTTCCTCCTTGTTGATAAATGCAATACATGGCAATTTCACATCCTTTGCCTAATTAACACAAAAAGATATTCCTTTCCATTATTTGAGAATATTCCTTGCTTTTTTAGATCAACCTATAATTAACAAGGCTGCAAGAAAGGAGAAAACCAAGAAATGTGAGTCATAAATTAATGTGATATTACAGATATTATGGATTAGAGCTGTTCAACCTTGTCAGCTAGAACAATAGTAGTGAGAGAATGTTTGCTTCCCTTTGTTTATATTAGACACATTTTAAATTAAAAGAGACAGATTAGGTGGAGAGGAAAGCTATTTTGTTTTGTTCCCTCTCCAGTAATCTATTATTTTGGTTTTAGTTTTTCTTCTCAAGATGACACAAGGGATTTTTGCCTAGCAATGCAATCAGAGGTGACAGGAGAAAACTGGCACTCCAGATTACCAGGACTGACTTTTTAATACATTTCATTGCAACATCAGTCACAAGCTGTGTTCCACAACTTGGTCTTAAACCCAATAAAACCCTATGGCTGCTTTCACAGGCACTCTCTCCTCTTCCTCAGCTCAAGGCTGGGGGAAAGTAGAAACAATCTGGCAGGCCGTGGGTGCTGAATGGCAGCATCCTACCAGCTGAGCCATCCTTTAATTGGAAGAGGTGCATGCTAGGAGAGAAGCCAATTTAAAGCAGATTTTCCCGACTACAAGAGAAGGGTATGCCTAAAACTCACCTTGACAATGACAAAGGAGCTGCTTCTGATGTACATCTGTAATGAGAACTGACAGCTTGAATCACCTTGCAGTTCTTCAGCAGATCAGCATGAGAAAAAAGTAGGTTCTTCAAACATGCAGAATGAATATGAAAAGAGATGCTGTCCATACTTTGCCATCTTTTAAATACCTCATTGAACAGTAATAATATCAGATCAGAAAACTGGGATGCTCTTTTTACAATGAAGAGATGGATTTTTTGTTTTGACTTTTTTCTTTACTTCTCTATGCTACTCCCATGTGCACGATGCCCCCCAGCACTCACCCCTTTGTTGTGCAGCTGCCAACAAGCCTGTTACTGTGGCAGGTTGAATATGTGACTTCCTGACTAACAGATCCCAAGCACAGCCTGCTCAAGACTCTTCTTAAGGCTTCCAACTCTCACAGCCGAAAGCAGTGAAATTCCCTGAAAAAACTAAACAACAAAACACAGAAGATGATTATTTTCTCAAACCCATCATACTGTGGGCTTTTTTGGGTGTTGTTTTGGGTTTTCCTTTTGGTTTTCCTCCCCCTACCCCTCTTTCACTTTTTAAATACCTAAGAAAAAAGGATCAGAAGAAAATCAAACACCAAGCATCCTTTTTTCTATGGACTTCACAACACTACTGGAAAGTCTAATTCTGCTTATGGCCACATGTAAGAATATCTTGTCAAATATATTTCACAGACTGTGGTGTGGACAGCTCTTTTGTATTTTGTTTTGGCATTACTAGCAGCAAAATAAATCTCTAGCATGTAAATATAGCTAAGTATAACTAAGTGCTACAGTGGGAAATAGGAAATATATTTGCCAAGGAGGTGAACTGTCTATTAGCACATATGTCTATATACACACTCATAGCAACATGCTCCTAGCCTTGGATAAATAGCATATTATGAGTTTTTAAGCTTAGTTCTATTGATTTCAGCTATGCTTGCAGAAAAAAGAGGCAGAGCAAAAGGGCACACGTCACATAACTTTTGTTGATGTGTTTTGAGTTTTACCTCAATGAAATACTGAAGGAAATATTTTAATTTTGAGGTGAATCCAAGACCTCTTACTGATAGGGAAGGCAGGCAACATGGAAGGTCCAAGCACACAAAACCAGAAAGCCAGGTATTTCTGATGAGTGCCAAGGCACAGCATAGTGATGTTTTCACAGGTTAAAGGTTTGTTACAATCATTTCACCTGATAAAGCAAATAATTGTGTCAGTAAAATTAGGACAGAAGAAAAGCCTCCAAGTGCTCCTGTTGATGCCTTAGGTTTTA